>JANHAO010002611.1:0-28194 GCA_026873985.1 Saraca asoca
ATTAATGACAAAGTTATAAATAATATTAAATACATTTTTTTCATCTTAAAAAATAAAGAAAATACTTGTTTTCAAAATTTACATTTAAACAAGTTTTTCATTTTTTGGTTCTTAAAAAACAGTTTTTAGAAGCAGTTTTTAAAAAACTGTTTTAAAAAATAATAAAACAAAAACACCTGAAAACACTTCCAAATAGGCCCATAATTCTCAAAAAGTTCAACTCCTAAAAAGCATAAGAAGTTACTTACCAACTCCCAAGTAAATTTTACTTAATGAGAAATGTTATTTCTTTAATATTAATCCAACAATTTTCAATACATTTTAAAAAATTTATATAGTGTTATAGGTAAAATTCGATATCACAAGATGGATTGGCAGAAGTCCAGCAGAAATCAAGTCCAATGAAGTGACTTAGCTTGCCTGACTGTGAGGTCGCTAAACAATCAGCTCGTTGAGCAATAGTCTCCAGTTCGCTAATAACAAGTTTTAGCTCATCAATAGTTCGAGCTTGCGACCAATTTAAGTTCGACCTCGCAAGACGAAGACGACTCGCAATGAATGTCTCACCCAGCTAGAAGCCTGTTGAGGTTGAGCATACAATCAACAACTTGCCCCACCATCCTGAAAAATGCAGTCCAAAGGTCTCGCAAGCAGAAATCATTTCACACAAATCAATCAACAGTATGCAAAAACTAATTTGTTGTACTTTAAATTATCTTGAACATTTATTATTTGATGTAACAAAAATATAACTTGTAAATTTACCATTGTAACCTCCTCTCCTCTATAAATAAGAGGAATGAGCCCTTTGTAAAGGGAGAGGCAGAGAACACTGTATCGAAACTCTGTAAAATTGTCTTCAGATAAATAAAATGCTACCGTAGACGTAAGGACTAGTGTCATCCGATTTTAATTGAATCATGTTAAATTTCTACATTCTTCACTCTTTTCCTTCTTTCTCCGGCCATTCTACATCTTCTTATTGTCTTAACAACCGAATAATAGCTTAGGTACCGAAAGAACCCCCTCTTGTTGGTTAGATTAGGTAGAACTAAAATCCATCGTCAACATTTTGACACATTCGGTGGGACCTATATGCTTTCTGGTTGTTTTCTGAGTTTCGATTTGATTTTCTGCACAGCTATTATGGCCAGAGGAAAAGCCGTCAGGAAGTCTGATGTTGCTAATAACCAACTTGAAGGTTATACGGGAAGTTCTTCTACCGCCCGAACCAACGATGGTTTGGCCCCCACAGCTCATTGTCAGCCTTAGCGAATTTTTGAAAACACAGTGAAAGAGTTAGTCGAAATGGTCAAAATGTTGATGCAAACACAAGCTTTGTGCATGCAATAGTAGGTTGAGATTGTTGCATAACTCATATAATTGCTCGAAGGAGCCCAGGAGGAAAAATCAGATAGACAAGAGCATCGGGTCTCTAGCTCAGCTTGCCCCTCCAATTCTTAGATGAGGTTGAAAGTTCATCGAGCTCGTGGGGATAATGACGACTCACGCCCAAGGGGCTCGCACTAAGCTGAAAGCTCGAGCAGGTCTAACCAAGAACATTCCTCAGGTCACTACACACATGACCAAGAAAGAAAGGGAAGCCAGTGATCATTTAGCTTGTGTTCCAAAGTGCAAGACCCGATAATGAAGGAAGTACTTCAAAGGCTAAAGCAACTAAAGGAACGCCCCCAAGTTCAAAGTGACCAAGCCAATCGTGATGAAAGCTCGCCTTTTTCCATAGAAATTGAAACATATGCTATTTCATCCAAACTCAAGGTTCCCACAATCACACCATACAATGGAGATAGTGATCCATGCGACCACCTAGATGTGTTTGATGTTTAGATGGACTTCCAGACAACTAATCCTCTAGTCAAGTGTAGGGTCTTCCCGGCTATGTTGGGAAACCTTCCCCAAGCATTGCTCCAGAATCTCTTGGCTTGCAGTATTTGCAGTTGGGAGGAATGCCAGAGAAAATTTATCAGTCAATATAGAGTGCTGAAAAAGTAGCTCACACCACCTTGTTATCTCGTAATGATTTTCCAATGGAGGGATGAATCGCTAAAAGACTACATCACCCGATTTTGGTGTGAGGTCAACAACGTGGATGATCCCTCGGATGAGTATGTTTTGATAGCCATCTCTGTGGGACTTTGCAAAGATGGGAACCTGTACAAGAATATCTACAAGTCCCCAATCAAGGACTTAGGTGATTTCTATGAATGAGCCACGAAGTAAGTTAGGTGGGATGAAACCTTCAATTCAAAGAAGCCTGAGGTAGGAAGCTCTCATCAGAAGAAGAAAAGAAGCAATCACGGAGACACAAAGGGTAGTTCCGATCTCCAAATCACTAAGAGAGACAGAGATGAGCGATCTCAGTATCTAGGTCATCATGAACACTATAGCGTCCTATGAGATACTCTGGATCGAATATATGCAACAGAAAAGGACAAAAAAGACTTCAAAACTCCTATTCTTTTGAGAATACCTCATGTGGGAAGAAACATGAACAAATTTTGCGCTTATTACAATGAAGTGGGGCATAACACTTCAAATTGCCAGGCCCTCAAGGATGCAATTGAAGACCTAAGCAAGAGGGGGCACTTAAGAGAGTATGTGCTACGACCTGCAGTACATCAACCTTCTCGGACTCAGTGAAATTCTGAATAGGAGCAACTAGCTATAGTGAGAACTATATATTGATCTTGTCATGTGATGTGTAAAAGCAATTCAAATCCTACGCATGCAGTCTCTGTAAATTCTCTGATAAATGTTAATTCAATACCAAGCTCCTAAGGAAGCAAGCTCCCCCTATTTCAACTTGTTATTGTATCCTTTTAAGTTGTTATCGCATTAGAACGACCTACTTACCGAAACTATCCTAATATGATCTAGCGTGAATATGACCAACTTTCTCAAGTACCTTATGCACACTACTTCGCATGCATATGACTAACTTTCTTAGGCACCATATGCATGCGATCTTCAACTCGTGCATATGACAAAATTTCTTAGGCACCATATGCACGTGGCGACCTCATTGTGCATATGACCAACTTTCTCAGAGACCATGTGCATACGATTTTACCATGTGTACGACTAACTTTTTTAGGCACCGTACACATGTTTAACATGCATACAACCAACTTTCTTAAGCCTCGTATGCATGTGATCTTCAGCCCGTGCATATGATCAACTTTCTTAGGCACCATATGCATGTGATTTTCAACTCGTGCATATGACTAACTTTCTAAGACACCGTGTGCATGCTGTACTCTCGCACACATGACTAACTTTCTTAGGCACTATGTGTATGTGACCTTTTATGAAACGTGTATATGACAACTTTCTCAGGCACCGTATACATGCTACATTAAACACTCATGTGACCAACTTTCTTAGGCACCGCATGTATGCGATCTCACCGTGCATGTAACCAATTTTCTTAAGCACCACATACATGCAATCTTGTATTGAGCATGCACATGACCAACTTTCTCAAGCACCACATGCATGCGACCTCTCACATACAACCAACTTTCTTAGGCACCATATGCATGTGACCTATTCCTTGCAACTCTCATACGACCTAATGCTCATAACTCTCAAGCGACCTATTACTTGCAACTCCCATGCGATCTAATGCTCGCAACTCTCAAGTGACTTAATGCTCATAGCTCTCAAGTGACCTAATGCTTGTAGCTCTTATGCAACCTAATGCTCGTAGCTCTCATACAACCTAATGCTCACAGCTCTCATACAACCTAAAATTTACAACTCACATGCGATTTTCATTAGGCATAACTTATGTTACCCAGATTCATTGTTCGTCAAGAAATGTGACTGATTGGTTACTCAAATATCTCATTTTATTATGGTGATTAATTGGAGTTCGTATTATTATCGATGATATGCAGAATATCCAAACAACAGTATATAAGAAGCACAAAGAGAAATTCATTCATTAAAAAGCCTCAATGAGGTGAAATTACATCAAAAAATTCAAAATACAAATAAAAAAGAGCCAAAATACAAGTCAAGCACACTATAACTATACATTTTAGAAGAAAGATTGGCACTCCAGAGGAAAGCCTCAATCAGTAGAAGGGCCGACAGGTACTCTTACTTTTTAACTCTTTTCTTTGTCGCCTTTATTGGTTCTAAACTCCTCTCTAACTCTCTACTCAGTATAGAAGAGTCAATGAAAGTAGACTAGAGCAACTGGAAAAGATTAACCCTACGGTATCATCGTGAGGAAATAATCCAAGATCTATGAAAGATCTTTTCTCATGATCAGAGAAGGAGAAGTGCCTGTAAAGGTTTCCTATACAGCAGACCATGCATATCTCTCTAGAAAAAGCTCTCTATCAGAAGAATGGGGGGCTCATCGAAGGTTCCCATCAGATCTTTGAAGATGGAAGGAGGGCTTCCTCCATCTTAAATAAGAGCAGCTTACTCCCACCATAGAGTTCAGAAATCAACCCCTAACCACTCCTATTAAATACTTCGAACAAAAACGAGGCAGATTCATCCATAATAATGGGACATATATAGTAGAAGGTATAGCTTGGGTCAGATGAAAGGATAGGCTGATTGAAGACTTTGACTACATGGTAAACTGAGAGTTGGGGGGCTGATGTTATGAATAAAATTCAATATCACAAGATGGGTTGGCTTAGCTTGTCTGACTGTGAGATCACTAAACAACCAGCTCATTGAGCAACAGTCTCTAACTCACTAGCAACAAGTTTTAGCTCGTCAATAATTTGAGCTCGTGACCAGATCAAGTTCGACCTTGCAAGACGAAGACAGCTCGCAATGAATGTCTCACTCAGCTAGAAGCCTACTAAGGTCGAGCATACAGCCAACAACTTGCACCTCCATCCTGAAAAATGCAGTCCAAGGGTCCCACCCTTAGAAAGCATTTCACACAAATCAACCAATAGTCTGTAGAAGCTAACTTGTTGTACTTTAGATTGTCTTGTACATTTATTATTTGATGTAACAAAAATATAACTTGTATATTTACCATTGTAACCTCTTCTCCTCTATAAATAAGAGGAAGAAGCCCTCTGTAAAACGAGAGGCAGAGAACACTCTACTGAAACTTTATAAAATTGTCTTCAAATAAATAAAACGTTACCGTGGATGTAGGGACCGGTGTCATCCGATTTTAATCAAATCACGTTAAATCTCTACGTTCTTCACTCTTCTCCTTCTTCCTCCGGCCATTCTGCATCTTCTTAATATTTTAACAACCAGATAACAACTTGAGTCTCGAAAGAATCCTCTCTCATTGACTGGATTAGAGAGAACTGAAATCTATCATTAACATATAGAAGTTTATTTTTTAAAAAATTTAACTTCTTACAAAGATTATAAACCAAAATGTTCCTAATTTTATGAAAACTAACTAATTACTTAAATTCAAATAATGGTTTAACCAATTTTTAAAAAATAAATGGAAAATTGTTTAAGCTATAATTAAATGTGTACAGTAATTAAAAAGAATATCATTTTTTTGCCCTAAAAGAATGTCCAAACAATCGAATAATTTGACTTGACGCGGCGACTCAGAACAGCCAGAGAACCGAGTCGGTGGCCCCGCTAACTCGTTCCTCTGAGTACGACCGCCTTCTCGCCCCTATCTTAATCTTGCCCCATTCATTACTGTCTTTATTCAATTACCCCGAAAAACAAAAATAAAAACTAATAATTTCCATTTTCACGCTCAAATCTTTTTTTTATTCAATAAATAAAATAATAGATATGGAAGGAAGAAAAAGAGCGAGAGTCTCCCTACGTTTCCTAACCACTGTGCCCGATCAAGTCAAAAAAACTCTTGCAAACAGTACAAATTCATTTTCCGGAGAACTTGCCGAAACCGTAATTTGCTTTGCAAGAACAGAGCAAACAACATAAGATAGAACTGATATAGAAGACATAATATAATAGAATCTGCCTTATTCTTGTTCCTTTTTTTGATACATTTTTATTTTTTTCCCATTTTCTCGACAAAAACCAGAGTCTTTCCGGGAAGTTTAGGCTAAGTCCGGAGTCTGAATTTGATAAACTGCACAAGCTTTGTTATTTTTAGTTTCTGGTTTCTGGTTTCTGTTTTCTTCGTTTCTGAATCCTGTCCATTGTTTCATCGGAAATTACTGTGACTTTCCTGAACTTTTTCCAGGTCAAAGTTCACAGATTTTACAACTCCAAGCGTTGATTGTTGATCATAATCGGTTTCTAACATCTGGGTTGCTGTCAAATCACGTATTTTTTGGTTAGGATCAAAATCTGTTGGAATTTGCTCGTGAATATCGAGGTGCTATTCACAGCACATGAAAATTGAATTTTTGTGCCTAGATGCTACCACAATCACGTGAAAATCCAATTTTGATTTCTGGGTAATCGTGGGCATCCCATTTTTTGATCTACCTTCCCGAAATTGATCCAATTTGTGTGTTTTCTGTCACAACTATGAAGTCTGGGTCCTTAGATTCCTGGAGGAATTACTTTAGAACTGCAAATTGCGATATCTTCGATATAATTGACCATGCTATCATGGTGGCCGCTTCTGATTGTCCGAAAGAGTTCAGATTGAGAAGAGATCGAATTGCAGAACGTTTGTTTTCTTGTAAATTAACTCGTTGTTTGGGGTGTGACCGAGTGGAATTGGCTGTTTGTGAGGATGATGAGGAAGATGGAGCTTGTAAGAGTGGTTCTGATAGAGGTGGTGCTGAATTTGAAGCTGGGGCAAGTAAAGAGAGCAAAGTCAATAGCAGTAGAGATGATCACGGGGATATGAACATGAACCAAGTTAGTAATTATAGCTATGGAGAAGCTGAGGCATTGACTGATGAGATTGAGGAAGAGTCTCAGATTGTTGGGGAGGTTTTGAGGATCAGAGAGATTCTCCATAACAGCGAGGAAGAGGTATATACTCTTTTATTCTTTACTTTGTAAAAGCTCTCTTGCTAATTTGATCTTCTGCCTCAATTTTTGCTTCTTTCATATGCAATTTAAGCTTTATTGAAGAATAGGTCGTATGAATTTATGAGGTGAGTATTGAAAATTTTCAGGGAAATTTGGGTTTTTGGGGAGACATTTTGATCTTCTATGAATGATTTCTTTTTGTGTGCTATGGTTTCTGATTCTTGGTATTTTTCCTTTTTATGTTGGAACAGTCTGATTCAGTGTTGTTTGAGTCTTTGAGGAGGCTCCAGCTGATGGAACTGTCTGTGGATCTGCTAAAGGTGTGAATTGAAACTTCCCTTAGTCATCAAATTGAGTCTGCCATTGGTCTCATGCTTTTTGGCAATTTGCTCTTCTTGCTTTTGCTGTCCCATTTGTTGGCGAGTCCTTTAATGAATTAAAACTTGGCCAGGCAACTGAGATTGGAAAGGCTGTGAATCGTCTCCGAAAGCATGGATCAAAGGAGATTCGTGAGCTTGCACGAACTCTTATCGAGTAAGAATTAATTTTCCTTTTGTATATTTTGCAGCCAAGTTATGTGGGAAAAATGAGCCTTTTTCCCTTCTGCTACATGCTATTTCTTTCTTATTTTGTTGATACATGGCCTTTCTTTGCTTAATGTATTTACTCAAATATGGTGCTTCAATGCTTTGCATCCTTGCTAAACATAGTCCTCAAATTGCAGTGTCTGGAAGGAAATGGTAGATGAGTGGGTTGAGGCTACAGCAGCTATTGCAGGTATTATTTTATTTTCCTTCTTATTGTAGTGATCCTATTAAGCCTGCTGTTCTTCATTATCTGCTTCAAGAATGAATTCATCATTACTTTTGGACCTTTTATTGATTATTTGTAGGTTCAGAGGGTACCCCGGATTCTGTGAATCCATCTGTTGTTGATGAAGAGGAAGGGCTTCCATCACCTCCTATGGATGAACTGGCTTTCTTTGCAGCTCCTGCTTCAATGGAACTCTCACAAGTATGTATTCGTCGATTTTCCTTGTTTGCTTAGTCATTGCAGGGTTTAACAATTATAAACTGACCTTCAATTCTCTCTCTTGGATGTTACATATCTGGATAACGCGAAGTTCTTTGATGGCATGGATGATGATGGAAGTGAGTTGAATTAGCAATAACTCATGCTTGTTCTAGTTATAATTTGTTCTTTGGTTCTATATTTGAATCTCCTACTTCTTAGATTCATGATTATGAATGGGGAATTTGTTTCAGATCCTCGACAGAATGGGGAATTCAACAAGAACCATGAAAATGGCAGAAAACCACCACTGGACGGTCAAAACATAGCAAAGAGGAAACACCAGCCTTCTAATGAGGGAAATCAGCAAATTAAGAAGAATGAGTCTGTTGT
The DNA here is from genome assembly GCA_026873985.1 of Saraca asoca. Classification (NCBI taxonomy): domain Eukaryota; kingdom Viridiplantae; phylum Streptophyta; class Magnoliopsida; order Fabales; family Fabaceae; genus Saraca; species Saraca asoca. The sequence continues at coordinate 8,341 of JANHAO010002611.1, forward strand.
AAAGCTAAATAAACCAGTAACTGCTAATTCTGGCCCCGGCAGACCACCAAAGCCAAGCATGCCGCAAAATGCTAATGTGGAGCCAAAGATGCAGCAGCGAAAATTAAATGTTGAGCCAAAGATGCAGCAAAAAGTAGATAAGAATGCTATTGCAAAGAGGCCTCCCGCTGCTCAACAAGATGTAAGGAAGAATCTCTTCACGCTTGAAGTTTATATCTTTGGGTATTGTCTGACCTTCATATCTCGTGTCTATCAGAAATTCAATTGTTCAGATGATGCTGCAAAGCTTGAAGCTACAAAGAGGAAACTTCAGGAGCGATATCAACAAGCTGAAAATGGTTTGCCACTTTTCTTAAATCTGTCTTTTTTCAGTCTAACTTTATACACAGAGTTAGAGATCAGTCAGTAGATACACTCTCAGATTGGTTTTGGCTGACCTAGATGCTGGATTTGGAGCTTGTTTACAGATTTTATGGACACAAAATTATAACGTAATCTGATTTATCTTGCACACAATTTTGTTTTCTGAGCTAAGTTGATTAAACCCTTGTTTCCTTTAAATTTGCAGCCAAGAAGCAACGGACGATACAGGTTATGGAATTACATGATCTCCCCAAAGTCCACAGGAATCCACCTGTTAAACCAGGAAGCCATAATAGGCATTGGGGTCATGGACGAAGGTAGCTTCCTTGTGCAAGTCATTTGGATTTTGCTGCATTTGGAAGCTTCTTCACATTCCAGAGTTTATGGAAGAAAAACATCATCAAGCCACATTGCCATCCCTTTGCTTGACCAGAAAAAATTACAAACCAATGCATTCACAAATCTTCAGTTGGATAGAGCTAGCTGTTCGGATTGAGAGGAAAGTAAACTCCTGAAAGACTTTGTTTCTTTCCTAAGTTAAAGACATTGATTGAGTATATAGAACTCTTTTGTTAATACAGGAATGGAGGAGGATCCTAACTTTGGCACTCAACTACTAACTTGTTTCTTAGATGATGGTCTAGAGAGATCATTGGTTTTACCCTTCCGCGCTTGATCATTGTTTTCTTCAATTATGTAGATTTGTTTTTAGTCAGGTGGTGTGCGAATCAGTTTGTGCGCATATCTTTCAAATTAGTCATGAAAGTTCTGGATATGACATTGTAGGATAATTATGGTTGGAAGATATAACCATCAATAAATGAATGATTATTTTCTAAACTTTTCACTTTTGCAATATTCTTACCCTTTTATCAGTTTTCTATTTTGAAAATTTAAATTTATGCTGCCTTGATGGATTGGGGGAAGAACTATTTCCTTCTCACCATTGTCAGCTCTTTGCAAATAGAGTATATGTTTGTATTTACTATAGCACAAATTATATGATATATGCCAAAATACTAAAAAAAATTGGTAATTTTGATCAACTTTGAATTATAAATAAATCAGTAGTTGTTGTATTTGTCGGTCTAATATGTCCCATCGGGGGAACGTAGTCCAATTGTTGAATTTTTCATTTGAAAATATTGCCCTTGACTCTTAAAAGCAAATTTATCGTTTTTTGTTAATTATTTTCAGTCTTTAAAATCCGATAATAGATGAAAATTTTATTTGAAAAGTTTTTTTATTGGGAATAAAAAAAATGATATTAAATATCTCCGTTTCTTTTATTAGAACCACAACAAAAGTTGTGATATTCATAGGTGGTGTCTGATTTTTTTTTTTTTTCGTTCTCTTTCTAAGAAAAGATGGTTAAAGCAGAATATGCCATCGTAGATGAAAGGTCAGTAAATTAGCCAGCAATGGCTAAGTAAAGAGAATCTAAATATGCCAAAAAGGAGGGTTGAAAAGTATATTTTCAATGCAAAAAAGTTTGATTTTCGTGCTTATTTCTTCCTAAATTATATGTTGCTGTCCCAATTATTAATTTAGAATACATTCTCATTTGGCGACTAAGAGCGTCTCTAACGGGGAGTGCTTAATAGTTCTTAAAAACAGTGACTCTACCTAGTATGATACAGTGTAAAAACGGTTGCTTATAAGCTTATATAAGCAATCGGTTCTTAATATAAAATAATATTTTTTCAGCTGACGTGACATAATAAAATGTATAAAAAAGAAGTTAAGCAACCCGGTGGAGTTGCACCACTGAAGATGCTCTAAGGGAATATTTAATATACTCAATTTTAGATTCTTGTTTTGGTTGCCTTCTACTTTCTTTCATATACTCATTTTAGGATGACTACTATTCCAATTTGTTTAAATTTTTAATTTTTGGAAGACACTTTTATTAGGCGAAAAAGACATAATTATATTCAATGTATTTAAATTGTATATAATAAGCTAATAAAAAAAGATATACAATATTTTTATCATACATTGACATTTCTCTTTTATTTAATAATATATTTATTTTCTAATTGATTTAGTCATATAATTTAAATATACTAAATGTATTTTTTTTTATATCTATCAATATAAATTCTTACCATTCTGATAATAATTTTTTGTTATAACATTAGTTACTAAAATTATAACTTTTATATATTTATAATTATACATAAAATTTGTACAACAATTGTTACATTTTATTAAAAAGCCACGAGGAAGCTTTTTTTAAAAAAATTATGAAACCATTTACATAAAAAAAATTACTATGAAAGCATCAACTTGTTTAAGCTGTCGGCTTGACTTTCTTTGTTTGTTGCTTTTTGCTTAATATCTTTTTGAAGGATGGTTGAGTCACATTACAGTACATTAGATGAGCAGTCCATTTTGACCTAAGGCTGCCTTATTTGCTGTATGCCATAATATTATTTCTTCTTTCTTCCATTTTGACTATTCTAATTCATTACTTCACTTTCCTACTTTATCAATTAGCTTTCAAGATTATATTTTTATTATTGCCATAGCCAAACTTCAAATTCTACATCCATATGTCTACATATTTTAATTATTCACTATTTTTAATTCAGATTTTATGGGGATATTTGTTCAAAAAAAGGGTTTATATCTTACCAAGCGATTAATTTTAAACTATAAAATTGATTTACCATCTCATAGTCACAACTCATTCATCACATCTGTTTTCCAAAATGTACCATGATTTGATTGAATCTATATTCGTTTTTAACATATTAGGAAAAAGCTTCAAGAGTGGTACATAAAGTACAAGCAAATTCTCACAATACCTTCATAATACTTTTTCACTTGAAAATCAAAATGTAAATTTCGTACTATAACATCAATTGAGATAGAATTGTTTAAGGTTTAAACCTCCCACATGGATAATGGGGTCCATTCACACTAAGGCGATGTTGGAATTAAAAGAATAACAAGAAGAATTTTTTTTAAAAAAAATGAGAAAAAAAAATTATTAATCATGATTTTAACTTAATACACAAAGGAACTCTCTATCTAAACTCACAAACTTGCTAACTTAATTCTCTTCCTCACCTTTTGATTGCATTACAAAACTTGAAACAAAATATATTTATAGACAAAACTATCCTAATAAGATAAGGAAAAAACCCTTCAACTTTATCCTAATAAATCAACATTATCTTTATAAAAATAAAGACTTAAAGTTTTATCCCAATATATCAACCTTATTTATCCTTTTTATTTTCAAAATCTAATTTAAATTATTTTCAACAGTCTTTCTTAAATTTGATTTTAAAATAACACCAAGCATTATCTTCAGTTTCTCGAATGCATCTGCCTTCAGTTTCTCGAATGCATCTGCCTTCAGTGGTTTTGTCAAAATATCTACAACTTGATCTTCAAACTTACAAAATTTTAGTTTAGTTTTACCATTTTTTTACTAGCTCACGAATATAATGATATTTGATGTCAATATGCTTGCTTCTTTTATGGAAAACTGGATTTTTGGACATTGCAATAGCTAACTTATTATCACACATGATTTTCGTAGGACCTCCCTGTTCATGTATTAATTTATCGAGCATCCTATAAAGCCAAACTATTTGACATGCTGTAGAAATTGTGATCATGTACTATGCTTATGCTATGGAAAGCGTAACAACTTGTTGTTTCTTTGAGGACCATGAAAAAAATCCTTGTCCAAGAAAGAAAGCATACCCAGAAGTGCTTTTCTGAGTTTCCACATCACCTGCCCAGTCACTATCTGTGTATCCCACCAAACTAAAATTGTTAAAGTAGGAATAAAAGATCTCATTATCATAGGTACCATTCATGTATCGTAAAATTCATTTTGTTGCTTGCAAATGTGATTGGCGAGGTTCTTCCATGAATCGACTAATAATCACACCATAGGCAATATCTAGTCTGGTGCAAGTCAGATATCTCAAACTGCTAACTAGGCTTTTGAAATATATGTGATTTATTAGTTCTTTGCTTTCTTTCTTCTTCAACTTTAACTATTATGCAATTGGTGTTTGAATAAGCTTGAGCGACTCTATTTTTAGACGTTTCAAAATATCATTGGCATATTTTTGTTAGGAAATAAAAATACCATCATCAATCTACTGCACTTCAATGCCTAAAAAATAAGACATCAATCCTATGTCTGTCATCTGAAACTAGCTAGTCATTTGCCTCCCTAAATTCATCAAATATCTTTTTGTAATTTCTTGTAAATATCAAGTCATTAACATAAATACAAACAATAATAAGGTTACCATTAGGTTTTAACTTGATATATATGGTATGCTCATAAGGACATTTTTAAGACTCTTGCTGTAACAAGTATGCATCAATCTGACTATACCAAGCACGAGGTGCTTGTTTTAACCCACACAATGCCTTTTTCAATTTGCAAACTTGTTTCTCTTGTCCTTTTTTCATGTAACCAGGTGGTTACTTAACATAGACCTCCTCATCAAGGAAGTCATTTAAAAATGCTGATTTCACATCCACTTGATGAATTTTCCATCGGTTTTGAGCTGTAAGTGCTACAATCATGCGAATAGAATCTATTTTGGCAACTGATGCAAATACTTCAAAGTAATCAATACCAGGCTTTTGTTTATAGCATTTTATAACCAGCCTTGCCTTCAAGTGATCCACTTGATCGTCAGGCTTGTACTTTATCTTGTATACCCATTTGACTCCAATAACCTTCTTCCCAGGTGGTAAAGTAGTTAGCTCCCATGTGTCATTTTTCTGTATTGAATGGATCTAATCATGCATTGTTTGAATCCATCATTCATCAGTTATTGCATCTTTATAGGAAACTGGATCACAATCTACAAACAGGCAAAAGTTCACAATAGTTTCATCAATATCTTTATGATCATTATCATATGTAATCACATAGCCTTACAAACGAGTTGGCATCACTCATGTTCGTTGAGGACACTTTGATGTCTCTGAAACTACTATTGATGGGGAAAAATTTCTAGAGAATGAACTGTCAGATCAAGGTTTTCCTGTTTCCATTGACTTTGGTTCATCTTCTATGATAACATCTTATTGTTGTTCATCTCTTTAATTCCATGCCCATGCTTCATCTTCAATGAACTAGACATCTCTACTCACAATCACTTTTTTTGTTACAGGATTGTATAATTTGTAATCCTTGGTCACTTCACTATAGTCGATGAAAATGCACTTTTGGCTTTGTCATCCAGTTTCTTTTTTCACTCATCTGAAATATGTGGATATGCAAGACACCCAAATACGCACAAGAAAAAGACTTCTAGCCTGTTACCATTCCAAGCTTCTTTTGGGGTTCTTCCAAGAACACTTTTTGTGGGACACCTATTTAATAAAAATACAGCACATGTAACAGCTTTCATCCAAAAAGGCTTTGGTAGGGTTTTAGCTTTCAATAAGCTTTAGACCATTTCAAAATTGTTCTATTTTTTCTTTCAGCTATACCTTTCTACTTAGGCTTATAAGTGATTGTTAATTGATGTTGAATCCCTTGGTTGTTGCAGAAATTTGAAAATTTATTTGAAGTGAATTCTCCTCTTCTATCAGATCTCAAGATTTTTATATAATAATCACTTTGTTTTTCTATAAAAGTCTTAAATTCTTTAAATTTCTCAAAGGCCTCTGATTTTTCTTTAAGAAAATATACCCAAATCTTTTTGGTAAAATCATTTACAAAGATTAAAATATACCTTTTGTGTCCAAGTGATTCTACCTCAACTAGGCCACAAATGTTTATGTGCACTAACTCCAAAGGTCACCCAGCTCTTCTAGCTTTTTCAATTGGAAAAGAGTCTCTATGTTGTTTTCCAAGAATATATCCTATACACTTTCAATCAGGAGCTTTAATTATCAATAAGCCTATTACCATCTTTTTCTGAGCCAATAGTTTCAGCCCATGAAAGTTTAGATGACTATACCAAAGATGCCACAACCATTCTTCACCTTTCAACATTGTTGAAAAATTCATCAATGTTCCTATTTGCAAGGTAAGAGGAAATATGCGATTCTTTGTCATCTGCACTTTTGTGATCATTTTGCCATTTTTGCCTTTGATTGTGCAAACTCCATTCTGGATATCAATTATGTGTCCTTTTTTAGAAAGCTAACTAATACTCAATAAGTCCCAATAAAGACCTGGCATAAAATAAACATCAATAATAGTAATATTTGTTCCATCTTTAGATTTAATGCTGATGTCACCTCTGCTTATAACAGGAATTTTGGATTTATTCTTACTGCTCTATGTACAGATTCATCTAGATATGAGAAAAGCTCATTTCTTCCACACATGTGATTATTACACCTAGTATCAAGATACCATATATCTGTATACTCCATATCTAGCTCATTTGATTTGCATGCGAGTACCAGGTTCTCTTCCACATCTACGGTATTAGCATGCTCTGCAAACTTATCCAGCATCTTAATATAGTACTCGTTTTAATAATGTCTATATTTTTTACATCTAAAATATTGAACATTAGATTTGTTACTTGCTTTATTGTGACCTCCTTTATATTTTTGAGAATTACTATCACTTGATTTTTCTTTGTGGGTGGAATTAGAATATCCACCTCTTCCACGTCTTTGTCTTTGTCCTCGTCCTCATCTTTGTCCACCATGACCTCGACCACTTTTGTGGTTTTCATGATTTTGGTGATTCATCATGCTTTACAAAGCTTGCTTGGGACTTAAGCTTATGACTTTCTGATTCATGCGTTATTCATGTGAACATAATGAACCCATCAATCTCTCTATTGACATGATTAATGTATCTTGTGATTCTTCAATTGCTGCAACAACATAATCAAACTTTATGGTCAAAGATTATAGGATCTTTTCTACAACTCTGATGTCTAAAATTTCTTCTCAGATAACTTTCAATTGGTTGACTATGACCTGGACTTGATCAAAATAGGCTAAAATTGATTCTAAGTTAGTCATACATAATGACTCAAAATTGTCTTATAGTATTTGTAGCCACACTCATCTGACACGATATCACCTTTGTAAGATTTTTGCAAAATATGCCACATCTCCTTTACTGTATTCACAAATGATATTGTTCCAAATATTAGTCTCTCAATGGCTTGAAGAATTGCATATAATACTTTTTATCCTTCTTTCGAGTCTCCACCAATACATCTTTCTGTTCTTTCTCTAGTGCATCAAACTCCTTTTGGTATTGTATTTCAGTATAGCCAGTCTCCACCAAATTTCACAAATCCTAGGATTTGAAGAATACTCTAAACTAAACACTCTAGTTGTCATAATTTTTGCCATTCAATCTAAGAAGCTGTAGATGGATTGAATTTGACGTCATATCACAACCGAGCTTTGATACCAGATGTTGGAATCAAAAGAATAAAAAGAAGAATTTTTGGGAATATTGATGGTCAATTTTGGTAATCAGTCAACCAAGGGTTCTGGAACCCAGACTGTTATATGAGAAGTGAAAATATAGAGAAATGGCAAGAGTAGCAAGAAGAAGAGTAAAATGAACACATAGGATTTTATCATGCTTTGGCTAAAGCCAGTATGACCCCTACGTCCACGGTGATTGTATTTGCTTTGAAGTTGTTTCTCTACTTAGTTTGACAGAGTTACAATACTTATGATTCTATCTTTGTTTCAGCAGGGCTTCCGCATGTATTTCTTCTCTATTTGTTACAATGGTTTCCCTTTCTATTTATAGAAGTAGAGAAGGTTACAAGTTGTAATTTAACATTATAAAACTATGATTACAGCTATATCAGGTAATAAATGCTTGGTGTCAGAAAATAAATACGAGGCAAATCATTATTAATTTTTAGAGGCTGATTTACCAGTTGAAAGTACGTTGCAGGCTGTCGGTCAGACATTAGTTGTGTCTAATTTGCGCTAGGGGGAGCTCGCTGTAGTCTTGATCCGCTGGAGGCTTCAACCTCGCGTTGCATGATCTGCTACCTAACTTTCGTGACCTTGCTCCAGATTTAGTTGCACTTTTTGTCTTGATCTGATCCATTGGGCCTTCGCTAGCCCATTCCATTCGATCTACAAAATGCCCATAACAGAGAAGAATATGAGAAAAGAGAAATTTATTGATAACAACTTTAACTTAATACACAAAGGAACTCTCTATCAAAACTCACAAGCTTGCTAACTTATTTCTTTTCCTCACCTTTCGATTGCATTACAAAACTTGAACCAAACTATATTTATAGGCAAAATTATCTTAATAAGATAAGGAAAAAACTCTTCAACTTTATCCTAATAAATCAACATTATTTTCACAAAAATAAAGACTTAAAGTTCTATCCCGACACATCAACCCTATTTATCTTTTTTATTTTCAAAATTTAATTTAAATTATTTTCAATAAGGCTCTCGCTAATCTCCTTCACATGCAATATATATATATATATATATAAAGCTAACCAAAATTTCTCATAAATTGATTCACATAATCTTTTTTATATTTTCAAGAATATTTGTAGAAATTATTAAATTCATATGTTTAGTTGAAAATTAAAAAAGATTATTCAGATATATTTGTATTTTAATAATTTTCTAAAATATTTCTATGAAGGGGGAGAGTATATCTTACATTTTTATGACACAAAAATATTTTAGTTATATAAAAAGATTATTTTATCAACATTTGTGTTAATATCTTATCATCATTATCACTTCAATATACTATTATTCACCCACTACCATCTATTATTATTTAATACTATTAACGACTGTTTATCACTACCAATCACTATTAAGTATTATCCTTCATCATATGTCGTCATTGACTACTTTATTTTTAATGAAGAGATCTTGAATAATTTAAAAAAGTTTTAAAAATATATAAATTAATTAAAACACAATATTATATCATTTTTGAAAATATTTTTAATTGAACTAATCATAATAATATACTAATGTGACATTTTTGAGAATTAAATTTTCAAAAATGTACGATTTCACAAATTAAATACATAATATATATATATATATATTTACATGACAGTAAATGTTCTTTGATGTAATAGATATATAGTTTTCTTTTTGAACCAATTCAAGTAGGATTATCTGTTTGAATTTATTAAAGTCATACAAATTTTAAATCTTTTTATAATCTCTCATTTTATAAATAATAATAATAATAATAAAGGTAACAATACTCTTTTCATCTGAACAAACATTAATATATACTCTTAAAGATGGCTTTTAGTAGTAACAACAAATGATAAGTAGAGACCAATTCCACCCTGAAATGGCATTAACCATTGATTTTATTTACTAGAGTTAATGTTTTAGATGGAATATATCACCATACAAAAGTTTATCTTTTGGATGGAATGATCTCTCGCCAATCAATTCCATTTGTCAATGGAGATATCGATACAAAGATTTATCTCTCTCTTTCCCTTTCTTCACTTTCGGTCGAAGCCTCTACATAAGAAGCCAAGACACTACAATTCTTAAAGTGGGAATTTGTGGACCACTATGTCTCATGTCCTCCTTATCCAAGATTTCACGCCCTCTCTTGTCTTGCTCTGGCACTATAATTTCAAGCCACATATGTTCCTCAACATGTCATTTTGTGCTTTCCACCTTTTAGTCCTTCTTTCACACTCACATTGATTATAAATAGTTAGAAAGCTTTTGTGTTTAGGAATTTTTGGTTTCTCTTTTTTCTATCTCTCTTTATAAATAAAATTTTAAGATAACATAATAACCCATAAAATTTTTTACACATTGAAAGCAAAGTTGGAGCTTATATGAAAGGGCCTTCTCTCTTTAAGGTGGTGGGAAGGAACTTAAAGTAAGAAAATGGTCACTTTCTCCTCAAATTCTTTGAAACATTTTTCTTCTATTTTCAATTTTGTTAAATTATACACATAACATAATTTAAATTAAATTATTTATTTATTTAAAAACAAGTGAAGTAAATCCAATTTGAATAATTTTATAAGTATAAATATTAAAATAATTATAAATGATTAAAGTGTAAATAGTACTATTTTTGTATGACAATAAAATGACAAAAATTAAATCACATTAAAATGAAATTATAAAAGGATAAGGTACGTATTTTTTTGATCTTATCCTCTCACTATTAACAAATATAACAAATGGATTAATGCCTTAATTCGATAGAAGAACCTAAGCATGCTATTAGAGTAATTTCTATAACGCAAGCAATGCAATCTTAGGGCAAAGGCATGAACAAAGAAAGAAGACCTACTTTACGTATAAGTTACCATTTTAAATGAAAGTTCCACTTGTTTCTATTCCTATCTTGAAGTGTGAGAAGGCAAGAAGGAATGGTGCCACCTACTAAATTAGGCATCCATGATCTTCAATTCTTCACCTAATTTTTTTTTTCACAGTAATTTTGATCAAGTCAAACACTATGTAATAAAAGAATACTATATGACAACATAGAAAAGTAGAATTAAATCAAACATTTTACGGTAAAAAAAATACTGCAATAACCTCAAAAAAAAAAAAAAAACAAAAACAAACGTTAATTGTACCTGTTTTCTCTTTTTCTAAGAAAAACAAAAAGAAAAAAACTTGTAGTTGTAGCCTTCTAAGGCTGCCGGTAAACCTCGATTATTGGTGGGTTGTGGATCTGGAGAATATTATCCAGCTGGTTGGCGAATACAGTTTATAAGATATAATCTTAAATAAACATATAAAACATATTACCATTAACAGATAAGGGACAATACCCTGTCGTGGGATTGAGTTTATCAAGAACAATGCAACCCAATTAAATGTAAATGGAATAATGAGACTACGAAGGATCCAGATGCAATGTACATAATATAAGGTACGCATACATTTTTTTTAAAATCTTAATATTTTCGATAATATAATTTTTAAGAATATGATTTACGAGAATACTATATTATCATATTTTATTTAATTAAAAATTTCATAGAAATGATACAATATTATATTTTAATTAAATTATAAATTTTTAAAATTTTGTTAAATTATAAAAAATATCCTCATAAAAAATTGAGCAGTCAATATTAGAAAATTGATCAATTAATATTGATAAGCGATAGGTGATAATTAATGACGATGAGTGATGGTGACAGTATTAATAGTAATAGATGATGGTTAATAGTGGTGAGCAGTATTAACGACAGTGGCTGATACTTAATGGTGGTAGACGATGGTCAATAACAGTAAATAATAATAGATGGTGATCAACAATGTTGCATGATAGTGGGTTGAGGTGAAAAGATATTAATGAAAAGGTGGATAAAATAATTTTTTTTATGACTAAAATATTTTTATGTCATGAGAATGTAAGATATCCTTCTCCCCTTGTGAGAATATTTTGGAGGAATATTGGGTTAAAAACATTTTTAAGTAAATTTTTCTAAAAATTAATAAATAACAAGTAATTAAAAAAGTAATTTTTAAATTTATAATTATTTATTCTTTTAATTTTTTCACCAACCATCATGATGATCCATTTTAACCTCTAAAGTGCATCTTATATTTTAGTCTTTAAAGTACATATTACGTTTTGGAGGAATCAAATCCTTGATATATAATAGTGCTTCTTTTGAGTACATTAGTAATTTAATTAAATTTTGTTCAAAATACCAGTAATATAGGTTAGTAGCTATTTAGTGTTAATAGTTTAACTATTTTTAATTGTGATTTTGATGAAATTTTATTTGAAATAACAAGAAGTATATAAAAATAATAATAAATGATAAAAATTACCTAACCCCATCTACCACCTACCTATTCCTATTTGGCTCTCTATCAAAGCCTAATTGCAACTCTACGGTTCCACCTCCCACACTATAAGCATCAGGTATGTCCTCACATCCTCATCTTCTTTTCCATTTCTTATTCTAAAGCAGCTATTGAATTAAATATCATATGGCCTATGACAGATCCTGTCCTAATGTTTACAAAACCAGAGCAATCGGTCAAATCGATTGGACCGGGAACTAGTATACATAATAGTTTAATTCAATCATAAAATCATTTTTATAGTTAGATCGGATCGGATCGGCCAAAATCGGATGAACTAGCCAAAATTGATGAATAGGAATTCATTTTCAACACTTGATTCACTTAATTCTTTTTTCTAAATTTCTCTTCAAATTGGATTATTCTTTTGTATTTTTAATTGTAAAGTAAGATTTTGAAAAATATACCAAATAAATGACCTATAATTATAATATTTTGTTAATTATTAACTTTTTAAAGAATTTATAATAATTTTTATTTGCTATATTTATGAGTTCTTAAGTATTACAAACTTAAATTTATAAATTATATTATATGTTAATTATTTTTTATATATATAATTCAATTTAATATATTTAATTTTTTAATCATGATATCATTTGGTTTAACCATTGATTTAACTAGTTAGACTAATCAAATTATAACCCGATAACTTTTCTGATTTGATGTTAGATACAGTTTTTAAGACATTACTCTATTTGTCATCCTTGATTTATTTTTGTCTTGCAGATCTTAACATACCCCCTATAAAGAGGAATTTAGCACAAATATTCAAATTTAAAATCTCTATGGATTGCCATTATAAAAAAAGATCAATTAACACTTACTATCATCACAATGTAAAATGATCTAAGCTATAATCAAAGATAATCAAATGACGTGTATCTAATAATTATTACCAATATGTTCTACTTAAAATTTGCATGGTTGTGATGAAATTTTATTTAGACTCATGAGAAGTATATTAAAAAACAGTCTGTAAATACCTAAACTTAAAATCTTGATGAATTGTTGTTATAAAAAAAGATTGGTTAGTTAGTGAGAATCATTTTGATTAACACTATCAAGTGAATTTGGGTCCATGGATCAAGCCTGTGGATTGGCGGATTTTAAGTTGACCAAACCAGAGAAAAAATAATCTATTTTGATCAAAGACTTATATAGGTTACAGTTTAGATGGATTGGGGTGGACAAACACAGACCAACTTGTAGACTAGTGAATTTTTATTTTTTTTTGGTTTCACGGTTTTTGGCTTTCAAATTCTAACCCATTTTTTTTTTTAAAAAAAAAACTAGCTTCTTAAAGGACCTAACCTAATAGTCAGTAGACTCTAGACCAAAATATGAAAACTAATTTCAAACCAAAACCTAAATTTCCAAATAAAAACAATTCTGTATCTCACCATTTGAAATAGCTCTACTAGGGTTTGGCCCTATGATGGAGGTTGTTAGAGTTATGACTTGCTTTTGTTGTTCATGTATTGAAAATCCAAATTCTGTGGCACTTTGGCTATTTGTGCATGCACGACAACATCTACTTCTTCGGTTATTCTTTATCTAACTTTTATTTTCTTTGAAAAATTTCAAATTCTACCTTTGATTTGTGTTGACGTTGACTTAAAGTTTAGGGTTCTTTTTAGTTGTTTGAAAATTTTGATTTATAGGTATGTAAAAAAATTATTACTTTTAATTGGGTTTAGTTATTAGATAGAGTTTTGGGTTTAAGTTTTAGATTAGAAGCATTAATCTTGTTCAATCATAGATGGGTCATATTTGGAACCTTTTATGTGAAATTACCTTAGTAATTGATATTCTAAATTTGGTGTCAACGTTAAGTTTATTTTCTAGGGGATGAAATCTTATCCTCAATATAAGGGAATTAGGGTTTCTGAGCCCATATCAATGAAACCAAAGAGCAATTAAGGGTTTTAAATTTTATATCTTATTGAATCAGTTTATGTTAGTTGATCCTTGTAAATGCAAGCTTTCATTATTTGAGTAAATTAAATATAAGTTATCTACATGTATCATATGCATTTAACAGGATAATTTGGGACCAAAAAGTTAAGCTACACATATTCCAAAGTTATCATTTTCTAGTTTAGATGAGTATTTTTCTATTTTGAATCATTAGAATTAGGTGCCCACCATGAATTACCAATACCATAACAGGGTGATCATTTTTGTCTTTTTTTTTTCCATTGTAAATGCTTACTAGATCTCTAATATATGTACTACTTCTGGTGTAAAATCTAGATAAGAAATATATATGGGTGAGTGGGTCAATGGTTGATGGTATTTTTTTAAAATGTCATTAAGTGAGGTTCAGGCACATTGGCCCAGCCACAAAAAAATTGAAACCAATGGACTAGACTAGACCATAGAGAAACATGCCCATTATGGATGTAGGCCTATACGAACTAGTTTGCATAGGCCGTGGTTTATATGGATTTGGTCCAGTTCATCCCGATTTGTCCATTTGACAATACTAATTTTGGCTATGATAATATATTGGGTAAGACTACTATGCGTTACTACTTCTATGCCTTAAACATATCCTAAATGGGTGGAATGATGCTAGCTAGTCATTAAGTTATAGTAAAGGAGTAGTTGAAATATATAGAAATAGCTAAAGACATTAATGGATAGTTAGAGACATTAATGAATAATTACTAATTACTACAAATCTAATTTTTATATTAATTAGTTAAATAAATAAAATCGTTCGGCTCAATAACTTTTATTCTCCTTCGACTTTCCAAACATCAAAATGAACACTAGAACATGAATTAAAAAATTTCTTAATATAAACAAGGGTAAAATAAACTTTACCCACCTATGGTAGGACTCTAATTTTAATTTATCCATCTGTAATTTAATATGTCATAAAAAGGTAACTAGTTGTTTGCACTATTAACACTTTGTTCACCTGTACTAATTTTCTATCCAAATCTAATGGATTTTGTCACATACCATTCATGTTTTCCCTAATTACACCCTTATCATTCCTATTTTCCTCTTTTGCTTAAATCCGAAACACTGCAGAATCAAAAGTAAATTTTTCTTTATATTTCAGATTTAGGCAAAAGAGAAAATTGAGAATAATAGAGGTGCAATTAGGATCAAAATAAAGCTAATTAGGAAACACATGATTAATATGTGATAAAATCTATTAGATTTAGATAGAAAATTAGTACATGTGGATAAAATGTTAATAATATAAGCCACAAATTACCTCTTTGCAACACTTTAAACTACATGTGGGTGAATTGAAACTAGGGTTATATCACAAATGGGAAAAGTATATCTTTCCTATAAATAAAATCAACAAATATTTTTCCTATAATAATCATATTTCTTGTTCAAAAAGCACAAGACTATACAAAAAAAATCATAAAATAACAATCATATTTAGAATATAAAGAAGAACTAACGTTGGACATGAGAATAAGGATTAAATTTTTACTTTGTTGATTGAGCTTTTTTCAACTTTCAATAGGATTTGTATGCAACTTTTCAGATAAAAAATTAGGATTTTTTATTTTTACAAAATGAAAGTAAAAAATCAATGAAGATGGAGCTCTAAGTTATGTTATATTGCTAAGAGAAAAAGTAGTATTGCTCTATTAACCAAACCAAAACAATATTTTTGCTTTTTATATTAATGGATTTATTTATTTTGTAAATCCATGTGTTTTTCTATGTCATTATTCAAGGTTAAGGTGGCAATTCCTTTTGGCCATGTCAACATTTTCATTACTAATTTAATTGGTTAGTTAGCAGTGTGATCCAATTGTCTCAAATGAAAATATTAAAAATAAAATTGAGAAAGCTTATCTTTAAAAGATGAAATTGAGAAAGTCAATATCTTTCTAAAGTGATTTACTTTCAAGAAACCAAATCCATGTAAAATATCTATATTACAATTAAAGATGATTAAGCAACAATCTAATAATTATTATCAAAGAAAAATACTATGATCTTCTTGAAGTTTCACAAAAATATAAAGATTTTTCCTCTAGTTTTCAAATCTACATAAATCTTCCTTAAACTTTGAATTTCATTATACTTTCACCCAATGAATTGTTTTTTGTCTCCTAATCATGACATGTTCTGTTTGTGACTGGTTAAAAGACATTTTTAACAATAAAATATCAACTGGTTAAAAGACATTTTTAACAACAAAATATCAACTTTGTCCCTATTTTTATTATAAAAGTACACACCTTCTTTTTTAGAACCCATTTTTATATTTTGCATTAAAGAATATCCTTAAATTTATTCTATCATATATGTCTTTCAAGGGTTAATAGTGACTTTAAAAACAAAATTCTTTATAGTAATGATAATTTGTCATCATCTAATTTTATTAGATGAGAAAATTGAATAAAAAATAGTTTGTAATAAAAAAATATTTTTATCAAACAAGAAAAAAAATTGAACTCATATTTCAGAATAAACCTTCAAAAATTTTGTTCATATACAAGAAATTAAACAAAAAGGACTCATAAAAAAAAACCCTAAAAAATTGTTACACACACCTAACAAACAAAGAAAAAAACATTACACATTTTAACAAATAAGACCAAAAAAATGCATGAATAAATATAAAAAATTTGTGTGTTAACCTTAAAAAAAAATTTCAAATATGATAAATAAAACATAATAAATAAAAAAAATGGTTGAAATATAGAATTTCAAACTAAAAGAAAGATTAATGTAATTTTCATATATCCTATTAAAGATGAGCATATTTTTCTTTTGTTACTATGCTGTTTTACATAAGTTATTAACAAAATTTATTTAAATTATTCCTAGTTACTGGTATGAGAAAGTATAACAATAATTAAACATCCCAAGAACCTCCATATCGTTATGGTAAGTAAAGTTATTACTTGCAGCAAAAGGAAGATGAAACTTGGTGTCATATGGACATGAAAACATACTGAGCACTTTTACCATATCACTTGTCCAGGATTAATAAACACTTGTACTTTATGAACACTTCTGTGTTCACCATAACCTTAGAGAATATATGAGATGGATTGTGTTGATAGTAAAAAGAGGTAAGGACGAGTAGAAGTTCCACATCAACGAGAAGTTGGGTAACCTTGTGCCTCATAAGGTGGGGGGACACCCCCTTTCCCAAGTAAGGTGTCTTTTCTTGAGTCGAACTCCAATAGAAACCTCGGGCCCAAGTCAAACTCCAACAGGAATCTCGGAGGACAAAATCATGTAACCATAAGATCGGTCAAAGAGGACAATACCTCGAACGGGGCAAAGCTCATTTTGACCATCATATTTGGTACCCACCATAGGGCCCCCCCAATGCCTCGCTATGCATAAGCCCACCCAACTGGGGTGCTTATGTTAATAGTAAAAAGAGATAGGGGTGAGCAGAAGTCTCATATTGGTGAAAAGTCGGGTGACCTTATGCCTTATAAGGCGGGGAGACACCCCTTTTCCCAAGCAAGGCACCTTTTCCCGAGTTAAACTCCAATAGGAACCTCTGGCCTGAGTCGAACTCTAACGGGAACCTCTGGGGATAAAACTGTGCGATCACAAGATCGGTCAAAGTAGATAATATCTCGCACGAGCAAGGCTCATTCCGACTATTATCAGATTGGTTATTAGAAAGTTATATAAAAAATATAATTTTTTGAGAAGTAATAAATATGTTTATTATTTGGTTAATCACTAATTAGTAAAAAGAAGGAAATAAGACTTCTCAGAAAGTTCTACTTTCCACAAAATATAGAAATTTGCTTACTTACCCTCCCCTAATGTCATAATCCAGTAGCTCATTTAGGGTTTAGGATTTAAGGTTTAATTTTTTCACATGACACTTATTCACTTAATACCTGAGAATAAATTAACTAATCAGTCATATATACACCATCTTAATTTAAAAAATAACAAGTCATAACAATAATTTAAATCATATCAAAGTAACTATAAGCAACAAAATACATAGTACATAAGCAACTGATTCACGCATATAGATGACCAATTCACTTATATTAGTAAACAAGATGCATTCATGCAATTCAAACATATGCGGATAAATGTAGCCAAAAGTGAATAAATTTATAGGACAATATTTCAATTAAAAAGGGCTATTTCTTTCATTCACATAAAAAACTCATTACAGGACTCTTGAGTGAGTAGGGGAGGTACCAAACCACACACTTGTATCCTTAGACTAGTGCTTTAATGCCCACTCAGGTCACCAAACGCTCTCTCCTAAAGAGCATTCTAAGTTAAAACCTTAATGACATAATTTGGGTTGACATAAGGACTTTTCTCCTTCTTAGAAAGGATCTAATGTGTCATAATACATTGGTGGAAGATAAAAATCCAAGGATCACAAACACATATTTATCTACTCACACTGCATAAGTTACCTTAGTCAAAATTATATAAATGCCTTTAACAAGGGGAGAAATAATTTACACATGTATTTTCTCTCAAATTCATGCCACATGATCTACTTTTCATACTTAATTTTTGTGCCAAGTTTCATCCAAATCTAAGTACATTTGCTTGTTAACTTTGGTTGTAAGTCATTATTTGTGACATTTTCCCTTACATGAAAAATGTCGATGTCCTCAGTAGCCACTTAATCTAACACAACTTTGAAATAATCTTCAGTCTACTTCCTTCGGGCTCTTTCCATCGACTTTTTCTTTGCTTGTCTCTTTATACTTTACCAATGTTTTATCTTCAACACTTCAGTCTAATACTACTTCTTGAAAGTCTTCTATATGCTGTTCTTTAGCTTTTCTTAGGTTTTATTCTGCATGTTTCCTTACCTTATTGTCTGGTTCATGATGAAAAATGAACTATCTCTACAACTTTTAAGATGATTGTTTTTGTAGCTTGAGCATGAAGTAGGTATTTTGGGTGTGCTTGTTAGTCTGAAATAGGTGCCCTAGAGTAAATTTGATTGGGCTTTATTGCATCTTTGACTTTACTTTCTGTATTGATTTGGATATTATAGAGGTTGTATATTCATCTTATATTGCAGTCATTGTACATTACATAATTAAAATGAAGTCCATGGTGAGAAGTCTATTTAATCAATTGTCACGACCCTATTCTCAGGTCCGTGACCGGCGTAGAAGATCGCCCGTAGGAGACCTCCTACAAGCTTAACTACACATTTTAGCCATAAATTTTCTTTTATTCCTGCCAAAAATTTGGCAGAGTTTCCTCTATAAAATGGACACCGAGGCTCAAGGCCTTATTACATCAGAACCTGATAAACAATTTACATAAATATACAGTGGCCCAGGCTGAGCAACAACAATCTACTGGGCATCCAGAACTCAATTACAATATAACATATTAAATATTACAGTTTATACAATAAATTATAGACAGATCATATGGGCCATAGATACAGCAGGTGAACAAATACATGGTGGCCCAAATTACATTCATTATACTAAAGATCAGATATACAATATGTACTTATTATTATTCATTACTTATACTTTTATTATTTTACTTCTTTGCATTTCAGGTTGTATTTCTTTTTATTTATAAAATGCTGACTGGACCCAGGTAATTCCAGTAGTAACCAGAACCGATCAGATTTTCCTTCCTTTCCATCCACAACGCCATACAGATATTTCATTTTATTTCACCCTCCCCCTTATTGCTCCAACAGACACCGGGTGGTCACAAGTG
>JANHAO010002612.1:0-28151 GCA_026873985.1 Saraca asoca
ACTTCCTCCCTTTTTCAAATCAATCTGGATAGTTAAAGTGTAAAGGTTCCAGTATTTAAAAAAGAGCAAAACTTCTCTATGGGATTGACCCATATTCGCCGGTTCTTTACTACATCTACGCCGTGCGCTTGTGGTAATATAAAAAGATAACTCAACAATCACCATAGAGATTGGATGGCAGAGGAGGCTCATTGAATCACTATCGAGTTTGAGCACAACACATTGGTGGAGCAGTTTTGCTAGTTGAGTGAGGAGTTGGATGCCCTCCATCACGCCCAAATGCAATCCTCTCTAACTCTACCACCCCTTAGTCTTCCGAGCCCTATTCTCAAGGAGGCTAACCTAGTCACCTCATCTTTTCCACCGGTAACCCAGACCCTTCACATCTCTAAGGCCTAACAGTTTTAGTTGCCTTTGGTTTCTTTGCATTGCCATATCTTCCCATGGTTTCTTTGCCAATGATTATTATCAATTATCCATCCTCAACCCCTATCTCTATCTCCTACAAACTTCTTAAGACCAAAACCCAATTAGGCCACTTATGCTTAATGTTTCTGTTACTTCTCCATAAGTGATTGTTGTTTGCCACCATATTATCTATACTCATGAACCTTATGACCCACTAAACCCCACCATGGACCTCTCCCAAGCCTCTAGGTAGTTGTACTCTTGTTAGGAGGAGAACCATTCATTCTTAATGGCTTGGATGGTTGCTACATTACCCACCCACTTCAAACTACTAACCCATATAAACCCATATGACAGCTCAACCAACTCACAAGAACATTTTAGAGCCATGTTGAGCATCGATGCTATTGTCAGATGCTTTGGATGCTATCATGTGAGAAAGATTCTCTACAACATTTAAAAAAGCTGGCCTATGACCTACCACTCTACCTGGGCAGTTGATTGACAATTTCCATTAACTTACTGAGGCATTTTCTGCATACTTTGCTGCTAGTAAAACATCACAGAAAACTTTAGTTGCTTTGGTTAATTTTAAGCAAAGATACTAAGAAACCCTTAAGGAGTACCTAACTTGCTTCAACACCTTGGCATTAAAAATTGAGGACCTTAATGAAGGAGTGGAAGTTCACCATATTAGCATTGGCCATTGTTTAGGGCATTTTTCCCTTTTGCCAGGCAAGCACCCTGCCATCTCTCTCTTAGAGCTCTTGACTAGATCTAAAAAGTACATTATTGTTGAAAAAGTCAAGTTCGCTCAATAACAAATTAAGTGAACATAGTCTAATAGTGCACCTCTTAGAGATCGAGCTCCTAAGTGGGAAAGAGAGCCTCCTTGAGGGCGATTTAATAGATATGAATTGTTGAATGCACCAATAAGCATCATAGTGTTGTGCATATGAGTAGTTGAGCTAATAAAATTTCCTTTATAGAAATGGTGAAAGTTTACCCCATTAGATAAATCCAAGTTTGTAAGTTCCATTGAGATTACAAGCATTAAACAGATGACTTTATTACCTTTATGGATGAAATTGAAACACTCACAAGGAGAAGGCATTTATTGAAGTACAAGAAATTCCATGAGGGAGAAGGGAAAAAAAGATAGAGAAAAGGATGATTCCCCATGGCCCAGTCAATCAAAGGGTAAATATTGAGGTGTTTACATGGGCACCTGCTGACATGCTAGGAATTGACTTAGAAGTGGCTTGTCAAAAGTTATCAATTGACATGAGTATAGAACCGGTATAATAGAAGAAAAGGAATCATAGTCCTAAGCGATAGAGGGTAATGAGAAAAGAAGTGGACAAATTGCTGAGTGTAGGGTTCATCAAGGAAATCCCACATACCATTTGGCTGGTGAATGTAGTCCTGGTAAAGAAAAGCTATAGGAGGTTGGAAGGTTCATCAAGGAAATCCAACTTCTAAATATTGATCAGTTGGTAAATAGTGTGATAGCCTTTGAAATCCTTAGTTTTGGAAATGCCAAGCCATAATTGATATGAGGAGTCTAACAAGTATAAAAGAGGAGTAGTAGATGGTCAATAAAAAGGTCACAACCTTCGTGCTTTTTATGTCTAGGTCAGTCGATAAACATGCTCCTTTCTTTAAGTTGCTTAAAAATGATAAAAATTTTGAATCGACTAGTGATTGTGAACAAGCCCTCCAAGAGCTAAAACAATATTTGGCCACACCTCCTATACTTACTTGGCTAGAGTTAAGGCAAACACTATATATATAGCAATAATTGTATAAGTAGTAAGTGCAATGCTCATCTGAGAGACTAAAGGAGAATAGAAACCATTGTACTTCATAAGCTATGCACTATATGACATTGCGATAAGGTACCAAAAGATAGAAAAGTTAGCCTTTATCTTGTTGACATCATCCAAGAAGTTAATGCCTTACTTTCAGAGCCAACAAATTGTCATTCGAACAGCTGCTTTGATTTAACAAGCCTTCCAAAAGCCTAACTTGGTAGGATGGTTGGCAGCTTGGACAGTGGAGTTGTCAAAGTATGGACTCAATTATAAAGCAAGGAAAGCAATAAAGGCTCAAACACTACCAGGCTTTGTGGCCAAATTGGCAAAGACAGAAGAACATGGATTGAAAGGCCTAATGTGGATGCTATACATAGATAGCTCAATGACTGGTAAGGTAGTAGGGCAACAGTGATCTTAGAAGGACTTGTGACTTTGGTCTTAGAGTACTCACTAAAGTTTGACTTCAAGGCAATGCATAATTAGGCAGAGTATGAAGCATTGATAGTTGCATTAAAGTTGGCAAAAAAGGTAGGAGCACGATCTCTAAAAATCATAAACAATTCTCAACTGGTAATTGCACAGGTCAAAGGAGACTACGAAGTGTAAGAGCTAACACTAGCAATATACAATGGCATAGCTAAAAGCTTGTTGAAGGGATTCAATTTTGAGTTGACAAGAATTCCAAAGGAAGAAAATGAGTGTGCTAATGAATTAACAAAACTAGCTAGTGCTAAGGTAGTGGTTAACAAGAGAACTATAATTTAAGAGACATTACATGCCCTTTGCACATATAAGATAATGTGCATGGAGCATGAAAAGTTATGGTTAACCCTTATCTTGGTGTTACCAAAAGACAAAAAAGAGGCTAAGAAAATGGAATGAAGGGTAGCACACCTTTTCATAGAAGGAGGGCAATTATATAAGATAAGTTTTTCCCTTCCATTGCTACAATGCCTCCAATAAAGGAAAGCTAACTATGTTTTGAAGGAAATAAACAAAGGCATTTATGGGTCCTATATGGTAGGAATAACACTAGCACTGAAAGTTGTTCGATTGAGTTACTTTTGGGCAAAAAAGAAGCAAGAAGCCTTGGACCTCAAATGAAGCTATGAAAAAAGCTAGAAGTTTGCGAAGGTTCAAAGACAACTAGTGGTTGAACAAATGTTTGTCTTTCCTCTTTGGCTATTTGACCAATGGAGCATCGATTTGCTAGGACTTTTCCTCGCAACTCTTGGTTAGTTAAAGCATGTGGTGGTGGCAATTTACTACTTTACCAAATGGATAGAGATAGAACTCCTCACAACCATAACCTTAAATAACATACAAAAGTTTGTTTGGAAAAATGTCATTTGTGAGTTGAATTTCTAAAAGTATAAGCTTTAATGTAAAAACTTGCTAATGATTCCTTTTAGATATAGCCTTTTCGCGATAATCATATTTGATAATGGAAAGCAGTTTGCCAGTGATGACTTTTAAAACTTCTGCCTAAAGTATATTCATGTTTATCCATATATTATGAAGGTCTAAGTCTCACACATCTCAAAATGAAGGTTACGGATCAAGCAAAGATTCACTTTCATGAATACCCCTAGTTAAATGGGTAGGTTGAGCTAGCAAACAGACTTATCCTATAAGCATTGCACAAAAGCTTGGACAAGGCAAAAGTGAGATAGGTGAAAGGGTTATTAAGTGCCTTATGGTCTTACAAAACCCTAGTGCATTAGCTACTAGCTAAATTCCTTTCATGCTCATATATGGAATTGTGGCCATGCTCCCAATGGAGCTCAGACAATGCTCTAATCAATGTAAGCAATATGAGCAACAAAGAAATGAAGAAAGAAGAAGATAAGAGTTATACATTGTTGTGGGTGAAAATCGATCGCGTAAGAGTAGGCCAGTGGTCCAGCAAAAGCCAAGTCCGCACTAGAGGACATCTAACTCACTGAGGACGAGAGCACGAGGTCCCCACTCACATGTTCGGCAAATTGCTCCACTAAGTCCAACTCACACGTAATTCAAGCTCACCCTGCCAGCCCCAATTTTGACCTCACTATTCGAAGAATAGTAGCAATCCTACATCAGGGATCTTGGTTCATGACACAAAGCATCTCACAAGGCTAAAAGCTCCATGAGATGGAGTTCTACATAGGCTTGTGTTAATCATGTATTCTAGTTGACAAAAGGGGCCCACTTTACGAAAAGTAGCTTGCAGTAGCCGATTTGTAATAGTCTAAAGAGTCTTGTTCATTTATTATTTGATGTAATAGAATTATAACTTCTAATTGTTGCATGTAACCTTTCTTCCTCTATAAATAGGATGTAGGAAATCAATGTAAAAGGAGAAGGAAGAGAAGGGGAGAGGCTGAAATAACTTAGCTAAAGCTTTGTAAATTTTGTTTCAAATCAATAAAAACTCCATCATGGACATAGGGTCTGGTGTCACCCGAGTTTTGCTGAACCACATTAAAAGTATTGTTCTTCTTCCTCTCCATCATCTTCATCCATCATTCCATTAACCAGAAAATAGTTCGGGGTTCAAGAACTTATCACAATTAGCTAGAGTTTAGCTTAGAACCAAATTCCACCATCAACATTTTGGCACTAGATGGAGGGCCTATCTATTTTCTAAATCATCTTTCTATCCAATTGCAATGATGAGAGGAAGGGTCACCAGGAGTTCCAACACTCTAGTCACCCAACTGACAGCTCCTCAACCACTACTTAAGGACATGGTAAGAGAGTTGGTTGAAACTATTAAGATGCTAGCACAAGCACAAGCCTAGGATGTACAAAAGTAAGAGGAAATTGCAGCGTAACTCCAGTAGTTGTGTGAAGAAACTTGGAAAGAGACTCATGAAAACCACCACAACCAATGGTCTAGGGGCTTGCAACAACCTGAGAGCTCTGGCCCCCAGTCTAGGGCTTAAGATCCAGTAATGAAATAAGTTCTCCAAAGGCTAAAAGAATTGGAGGAGTGTCCTCAATCTTAGAATAATTAACCTCACTATAAGGAAAGCTTGCCACTCTCTATGGAGATCAAAATGTAGCCCTTTCCATAGAAACTTAAAGTGCCTGCAATCTCATTGTACGATGGAAACAGCAACCCATATGACCACATGGATGGGTTCAATGTCCAGATAGATCTTCAAACAACTGACCCTTTGGTCAAATGTCACATCTTCCTAGCCACATTAGGAGGCATACCCTGAGCATGGTTCAAAAGCCTCCTGGCTCATAGTGTTAATGGCTAGGAACAATGTTAAAAGAAATTCATTGTCCAATATAAGGCATTGAAGAGGCAGCTCATACCTCCCTATCATTTTGCAATGATCTTTTAATGTAAGGGTAAATCACTGAAAGATCACATAGCCAAGTTCAGACATAAGGCCAACTCTATAGAAAATCCTTTAGAGGAAAGCATTTTAACAGCAATATCAGTAGGGGCTCTGCTAGGATGGAAAGTTATACAAGAGCCTATACAAGTCCCTCACTTGAGATCTTGCTAAATTATACAAGCAAGCTGCCAAACAGATAAGATAGGAAGAGACCTTTGGTACGAAGGAGCTCAGGCATAAGGATGAAATGATCATCGCTTCTTAGGATAAAAAGAAGAATGAAGGCAATCAAAATAGTGGTCCCAACGACTAGCCCACAAAGAGGGCAAAACATGCGCGATCCTAACATCATGGCCAATATGAAAGCTATAGCATTCTATCTTATATGCAAGGCAAAATTTTTGTGGCAGAATGACATAAGGAAAACTTTGGAAAATCCAAGCCCTTCTTGACTCCTAGCCAATTCAGGAGCAAGAAAGATAAATTTTGCATCTACCACAATGAGGTCAGGCACACACTTCAAAATGTTTGGCACTAAAAGATGCCATAGAAACCTCATTAGAAGGGTCCATTTATAGGATTATATGGAAAGGCTGATAGATCACCCAGCTCAGTAGACTCAATAAACCATTGATTGGCAAAGCCATCCATCAAAGCCATATTCTGATTTTGTAAAATCATATTCAAGTAAATGTAAATATTCCAAATTTTTAATTACCCAGCAAAATATTTTCTAAAAAGAAAAGCTATTCTATATTAATCCAGCACAACTATGAGCTCGTTGAGGTGTAGAAGCACTATTAAACACTCAAAATCCAGCATAGCTATGAGCTTGTTAAGGCATGGAGGCACTATTAAACACTCAAAATCCAGCATAGCTATAAGCTCATTGAGGTGTGAAGGCACTATTAAACACTTAAAATTCAGTGCAGCTATGAGTTCACTAAGGTGTGGAGGCATTATTAAACACTCAAAATCCAGCATAGCTATCAGCTCACTGAGGTGCAAAGGCACTATTAAACACTTAGAATCTAGCATAGCTATGAGCTTGTTGAGGTGTGAAGGCACTATTAAACACTCAAAATCTAGCGAAAGGCCATAAGCTCACATAGGCATAAAGACACTACAAACTCATTACAGCTCTCATGCAAACAGATACTCATAGCTTACTAATGAAATCTTTCTAGGTGCAGGTCGCATGCGACCTGATTGAATTTTACTTATCATTGATCGAGATAATCATATGCTAAAGTTCACACAAAAGTTACGGTCGATTGGCCATGCAAGCATTTCATTAATTTATAACAATATACATTATGATCAGAAGCAGATGAAGGCATCCAATACAACATTCAAGAGCCATACCAAAAAAGTTTATTCCTTAAAAGGCCTCATCCAATGAGGTAAATTTACATCAAAGGAGGGAAATACAGAAACAAACACCAAAAGAGCCTAAAGCCATTGTTGAAGGCATAAAGCCAGCCACCGAAAGACAGGCTCCCACTAGTAGGAAGACCAGCGAGTGCAACTGCTCCTGCTTATATCCCTCCTTAACTAGTACTTCCTCTTGGACCAGACCTAGAATAATTCAAAAAGGCACCAAGATTCTAGCTGGCAAGGCTGGAAATCATGGCAAAGCCATGAAGAAATAATCTAAGATCTACACAAGATCTCCCTTGTGGTTGGAATAAAGAGCTATCCACAAGAGCTAGATGTAGTAGGCTATCCATGCCTCAAAGCCCCAAGCAGTAGGCCGTACACACCTCAATGCTTCACTGGAAGCTGAACCAGCAAAGGTGTCTGGGGACTTAACCAACATGTCCATTTGAACACAAAGAAGCAAGAAGAGCTTCTCAGGCTTTATAAACTAATTTGGTTTTGATGAATGTCCATTTGAACAAAAGACTATGCTTGATCAAGCGGCCTTTAGAAAATCAAATTGCCACACTAACGACTAGAAGGTAAGGTCAAAAAAAGAAGTATGGCCAAAGTCAGATAAAGTGAAAGATTGAAAGCCCGAAGTGACAACACAATAGAGCAAGAACTTTGACTAAAATAGCAAAAATTACAACTCCCAGTCTACGAAGCAAACTGAGAGTTGGGGGCTTATGTTGGGGGTGAAAATTGATGTTGTAAGAGTAGGCCGAAGGTCTAGCGAAAGCCAAGTCCCCACCAGAAGACATCTAGCTCACTGATGATGAGAGTGCAAGGTCCTAGCTTGTATGTTCAGCAAATTACTCTACTAAGTCCTAACTCGCCAAGTCCCAACTTGCATGTAATTCGTGCTTGCCCTGCCAACCTCAAGTCCAGCCTCGTTATTCAAAGAATAATAGCAATCCTGCATCAGGGATATCAGTTCATGAGATAAAGCATCTCCTAAGACCAAAAGCTCTGTGAGATGGAGTTCTAGATAGGCTTGCATCAAGCCTATATTCTAGCCAATAAGAGGGGCCCACTCCATAGAAAGTAGCCTGCAATAGCCAATTTGCAGTAGTCTAGAGAGTCTTATTCATTTATTATTTGATGTAATAGAATTACAACATGTAATTATTGCATGTAACCTTTCTTCATCTATAAATAAGATGCAGGAAATCATTATAAAAGGAGGAGGAAGAAAGGGGGAGCGGCTAAAATAACTTAGCGAAACCTCTATAAATTTTCCTTCAAATCAATAAAAGCTCCATCATGGACTTAAGGTCCGGTGCTACCCTGATTTAGTCGAACCATGTTAAAAGTATTGTTCTTCATTGTTCTTTCTCTCCATTATCTTCATCCCTCATTCCATCAACCAGAAAATAGTTTGAGGTTTAAGAACTTATCACAATTAATTAAAGTTTGGCTCAGAACAAAATTTCACCATCAACAGACATGTTGATCAAGACAAGAGAGATGGCTTAACTTGGAAATAAACATTATAAGGCAAAGATAGCTAGAGTTGCAAATAAAAGAGTGAGAAGTAAAGTATTTGTGAAAGGAGATTTAGTTCTACAGAAGGCAAATGGACCATGAAAAGTGCAAGCTAAGGAAAAATTTGCTGCAGCATAGCATGGGCCATTCAGAGTATAAGAGAGTCTCCTTAATGGTGCTTAACGCCTAGAGACTATTCAAGAGAAGCCTCTTCCATGAACATAGAATGCAACACACTTAAAGTGATATCATGTACAGATCTAATCATTGAGAGTGACAAATCATGTATCCAAGACAATGAAATGAAAGTGAAAGATTGCATCATATATGTCTTCAAGTCCAAGTAGATCCTTCAGCATCACTAAAAGTTTGAGTAGTTCCTTTATTATAAATAAAAGCTCGAGTAGATCCCTCAACATTAATACAAGACAAGCTTAAGTAGATCCCTCAGTACAAATAAAAACTGAGCAATTCCCTTGATATAAATAAAAGCACGAGCAGATCCCTCGACAGTAGTTCCCTTGATATAAATAAAAGTTTGAGTAGATCCTTTGGCATTAATAAAAGATAAGCCTAAGCAATCCTTCAATCGCAAATAAATTTTGAGTGGTGTCCTTATTATAAATAAAAGCCCAAGCAAATTACTCGATATCACTAAAAATCTAAGCAATTCCCTTGGAAAAAATAAAAGCCCAAGTGGATCCCTTGGTATAACTAGAAATTCAAGTAGTTCCCTTAATAAAAATAAAAACCCAAGCACGTCTGTCAACATTGATACAAGACAAGCTCAAGCAGATCCTTCAGTGAAAATAAAATTTGAGTAGTTCTATCGGTATAAATAAAACTCCAAATAGACCCATCAACAATAATAAAAGATCGAGTAGAAATCTCAATATTAATAAGGAACTTTAAAACATGATGTTCAAGCATGTGTGCAAGAGTAATTAAAAAGACCAGACAATCGACAAGCCAAAAGAAGGAAGTTAATTACAATGCTCGTTAAAGGCACAAACATCAGACACCACATGAAGATTGATTAAAATAATATTGCACACAAAAGTTCATCCATTATTCCATTAGAAACTAATCAACCTAGCCTATACATATGCATTAGAATGGCTCCCCTTGCTCTTGGAAGAATCCTTAATGCCTCTTTCACTTTCACGAAGGCAATGTCTTGGGGTGACTAGAAGAAAGCTTCACTCGATCGAAAGAGGGGAAGTGATCTACAATAATCACTTCTAGCACTAATAATTGGTGGCTATATTAATAACCATAAATGAATGATGCCCCCCACCATATTATCTAGGTAGCCTGTTCATCACACTAATGCTAGAGAAAGGCCAAGCAATTTTTCCATTATTGATAAGGTGTGTAAAATAGAGAGCCTGATAGAAACCTAAACAATTGAAGGGCCAATAAGAAAAGAAAAGCAAGTGGTAAGTATAAAAGCCCATTAAAGGCATAGAAGATTGGTAAAATAAAATGAGAAAGCCCGTTAAAGGCTTATTCAGATGAGAAACTTGAAATAATGTGCAAACAAAGGAAATTTGGAGACAGCTAGTTGAAGACATGCATACAAATGCAAGTGTTATGCAAATGAAAGCTAAAGAAATAATGTATGAACAAAAATGAATTCATTAATGGGGTTGTTCGACCTATTCCATATAAAAAAGAGAAGAGGCACAACACATAAAAGGCAGAACAACAACAGGCCTAAAGACACATCGACATTCTTAGTCTTTTGATAACTTATCCAAAATCTCTTCCAAAGTTATATCCTTGTTGAGCTTGGACAAGTCAGGCGTCACATTAGGATTAAAATATTCAATTTGATGGATGAATTCCATAAACCCAAAATAAAGCATGGGATAGCTAAGCTCCTTTGCCTCCTTCATAGCATTCTGGAGTCTTTTGTCAAAGGCCTTTTCATCATTGGTCTAGCTTTTTTGTTTAGTCTCCAGCTTTTTTCCTAGGTCTTCACTTTTCTTGGACAAGGCATCCCACTCCTTCACAAGTGCAACAATACAATTAGTTAGATTAGAAACACCCTTTCTGAATTTTCCACCTCTTTGGACTTGGCCTCAACATTTTTCTTCAGCTCATTTAGGATACTTGGGTCTAATTTCGCCAGTTCTCTTTGGGTCCTTGTAAAAGTCAGCATAGTAGTTGGGATGGTGTGGGTTGAGCAAGTGAGCTAAGCCACAGATGACTTCAAATGGCATAGAAGACCATGGTCCAATATATACTTGATGCGATCTTGGTTGGCTGGGAGAAGTAGCCAGCTGTGTAGGAAAGCACCCAACCTTTATTGTCTTAGTTAAGGGGGCAAGAATGTTGGAAGAGCTACTTTCCTTGCCTTTGCTAGACTCTTTAGAGGAAGCCTTGCACTTTCTCAATGATAGCATTTGTGTGCAGCTAAAAGTGTCTACATACCAATTGGTGGAAAGAGAGCCGCTAGCAATGTTTGTTGGGGGCATCAACTCAAGTTAAATGGTTAGTGTCACAATGGGCTTCTTCTTGGCTAGAGCTCAAGAAGCCACAAGCCTTGGATCCATCTTCAAATAGTGTATTTCTATCACTTCACTATTCAACCAACAATCTAAAAACAAGAAAACAAACATAAATCAATAAGGTAGAAATAACGGGCAAAGCCAAAGTACAAAGTAAGGAATATATGAAAGACGGATTGAGCATCAAATACCCCTAGCACTAGAAGTCAAATGACAAGGTCCTAATTATCATCTGAGAGATCCTCAAAGACGTGGCCTTGAGGTTATTTCATAGGTTTAGTCTACTTGGCCAGGTAAAAGGGCTCCTCATCCTAGAGAAAAAATGGTTGAAATCTCTTAGCCAATTAAACTTTGAAGAATGAATGCTTCCAGGAGTGAAAATTGAAAGCATGCTTTTTATGATGACCAAATTGGGGCATTGGAGGAAGTGCACCTAGCCTCCAGCATTCCACTATGAGTAGGTGAAGAAAAAAAAGAAAGTCCCATGATCAAGGTAAGGCTAATCCGGAAGCTTAACACTTCAAAGCATAGAAGGAAGACCCAGGCATTCCAGTTAGTTAAGAAGGGTAGATATTCATCATTTGGAGGATGCCTATTTGAAACATGGAGAAAGGATGGCAAACATTAAGATGGTCAATGTTGTCCCTGTAAAACATCAGGAAGGATGTGGTATCATAGCTGTAAGCTCACGCATCCTCTTAAACAGACTCAAAGATAATTCCCTTGATTGATTCATTGTGAATACAAACTTTCTCTAGCTCTTGAATTACATTTGGATCTTGCCACTCTATGGAAGTAGCTATTGACTTCACATCCAAATGGATGTCTCATAGGCTGTCCATGACAACATCAATAATAAGGACCCATTCATTCCCTTGCTTGTCACGAGATTCATTAACCATGATTGAATGAAGGGGAAGGGAGCATTGATATGTAATAATTTGGAATAACTATTCCCCAAGGTCAGATTAAGAATTAGGATCTAATAACTAGTTGATAAGGTCATCCAATCCACCAGACATGAGGAGAAGGAGCATGGAAACCAATAGCCATCTTTAAAGAAAACAAAGTATCATTAGGGCAAGCAAAGCAAAAAGGGAAGGATGGTTGAATAAAGGCAGCCAAATAGAAGTTAGAGGTCTCAATAAAAAGATGAAAAGAAAAGGATCTGGATGGAGAGAGTTTCACTTAGGGATAAGTGCCAATCTCTCTAATGTGGCCCAAGAGAACGTTGGTAGACACGAGATGTGGCTACTATGAAGAAGTCACCTTAGCTAGTGCATTTCAAAAAAGAAAGAAGATACATAAAACAAAACACCATAAAAGTAGAGAAAGAAGAAGTTACCTGCAAAAATTATGGTGGAACATCCCGTAGCTAAGGAGGAACACTGGAGTGAATAATGGTAGGCAATAATGAATCAAAGTTAAGGAAGATGAGTAAGAGTAAAGAGTAGAGGCAAAAGTCATGCTGAGGAGGTTAAGGTTAGGTTTTATAAATGAAGTGAAGAAGATCCAACAGTTGGGGGTCGATTAAGATAAACAAGCTTGATGGTGATCCACACCATTGTTGTGGTTGTTACAAGCCTTGAGGCAGTTCAAGACACCAAACCAACATTACTAACAGTGCAAGTGACAGTTGGCTTAGGAATGTAAAAGTTTTCATAGAAGACCAATGATAACACAATATTTGACACATCTATTTGTCCTCATACTTACCATTTTAAGGCCTAGAATTGCTTACTTCCAGTTGTGTTAGTGTGTATTTGTGATTTAGTGTTAATTGGATTCATTTTACAAAATTCTACATAATTGGCCTTCCTAAGTAGTTTCTATATTTTAGCTATATCTTGAGCTACACTTATGCAGTTGATGTGATTCTTATCTTGTAGGAAAAGAGAGAGATATACAACCTTCATGAAGACTACAAAAGCTGAATCACACAATTGGTCATTGAAAATTAGAGTTGAACTTAGAATCAAAATGTTGTCTAACCCTGTCCCAAGCAACTAACCTCTATGCATTCAGAAGATAATAACTTAAGTTATAGAGGTCCAATTGACGTGAAACTAGGCCCAAATGGAAGCTAACACATAAAGATACATTTCATATGCAGACTTCCCATGTTGAAATGATCAAATTGGCATCAAAATTGAGCTGCAAATGAAGGGTAGAATGCTAATAAAATGGGCTAATGCAGAACTGGATTTTCTTGGCCCCAATTGACATGAGCTTGAGACCAATTGCAACACCCTTTGCTCTAGCCCACAACTAGCCAGCTGGAGACCTAAAAGAGAGCTTGAAAAAGAGGGAAAGCTATCTACATTGAGCCCCCAACATGCAATGGTAGAGGCTACCATCTTGGCTAGCCATCATTTGCCTACTCACCTATGCAACTAGCTTATCTTCTTTGGACTTAGACAAAACCATTTTATGGAGTCCTTTTGCTTCATCTTTTAGCTTAGTTTTTAGTGTGTGTTTAGAGTATATTTTGGGGTAGACAGCAAGCTTTTTCTCTTCCCCTCCTTTCTATAATTTTTGGCCTCCATGGGAGGCTAGCTTTGTAACCAAGTCCAAGGGACGACTATTTGCAGTTTAATGCTGAGGTTCTGGTACCATTTTTCCATTCATTTGTTTGTTATTTCCCATCCTTTCCTCTTTGTTTTTATTATGATATCTAAATTGAATGGATCCATTTAATTTAAATATTAATATGGTTATTGAGATCTTGATAATTACCTTTAGAAGAGGAAAGGAAAACCAAGTAATACATTGAGATTTCATGGATTATTTGTGGCTGAGTTCTGATTAGATTCATTAATCATTTTCAAGGATTCTTGTTTGTGATTTTAAGCCATAGAAATGATTAAAAATTGAATAAACATTTAGTAATCAAGGAAGCATTATTCTCAAGTTGATTCCCTTAGCTGGTTGCTTGTTATCTTTGTCTTAGTTTCTATTTTGTTAGTGTAGTTTCTATTATGTTAGATTCTGCTAACGCCCATATTTACATGCTCCTAATTGGTTGATAATATCCACAAATGATCTTTGGGTTTGACCCAGTGTTGCTCTATGCTACAAGTAGAGTAGTGCAATCTGGTTTATAAATTTCTAATTTGACGGCTTCAACACGCACGATCAAGCAACCATGTCTTTCGTAGAGAGAAAGGGAACAAATGACACAACTAAAATTAGTCTCCAGACAATCAGTTAAGACTAGTTGAGGAATCAATTTTTGCACACAACCTAGCCATGTTAAATGATCGACCATGTTTGGTTGATTGACCTGGGTGCGAAACTTGACCAAATGAGTGTTTAGTGAAACAACGGCTTAAACAACACATGACAAAAGGCGTAACTCAAGTTTGCATGAATGATGTGACATCATCAACTGCCTAACTAGAATTTTGTTGACGTTACCAATATAGTGTAGACATGTGGTGATGTCCCATTCATCCAAGAACACACTAATTGACATGTTTGACACCTATATATACCAATAGGTATCCCCCTTTCAGATCTTCCTCACTACATTGCTAAAACTCTGTAGAAATACTAACTTGATCATCGAAGCATGCTCAACAAACCACTTTCATCACTTGCGATTGACTCTATTGTGTTTGTAAGTCATCTTCCAATTTCTCCACGCTTTGTCGGTCAACTTCTTTTATTGAAGAGTTTCATATTATACTATATGTTTATACGTGCAACTCATATATAGCTCATTTGTCTTGCGAGCTTGACTTATCGAGTCATAATTCAAATCGAGTTGTGAGTTGCTCGTAAGTTAGCTTTATTTGTTGCCAGTTCTTTGGAGACATGCTTCAATATTAGTGAAACTGACTTTGGATGAAGCTTAGGGTTGAATTTTCCATCTTGAATTATCGAATTTGTTAATATAATTAATAGTAATAATAGACTAGACATAGGACCTTCTTGGAGATATATCAACCCCTTGTATGTCTTGATAATTTAATGCAAGCACATAAGTTCAATCAAACTATAAACTTATCATAAAAATCATTAATCTAATTCATGATGTGAACACCAAATAATTATTCTAGTTTGAAAATCATACCTATGACTTTACAATTACAACAATCTTTCTAATTCTAACATTTTTGACAATAATGCAGTCTCTACAACCATGCGAGAAGAAATATGAGAAAACAAAATTGTTATAAAAAGAGATCAAGATTTCTATTGGGACCTTATTTTTGTATTTTCTTCTATTCCTGTTAGAACTCTTCCATCAAATAATAGTGCAAGCATCGATTTTATAGAAATCAGCACCAAGCATCATAGTATCTTGGATGAAGTAATCATTCAGTGGCATTACTTTAACACACTTAGCAAAAAAGCTGACTAAAAACTGTATTTATACAAAGAAAATATGACGCATTTTCATATAAGAAACTTGGAATACTTAACCTATAAACTTGAGAATTGCTATGAAATTGATGAATTGGGTATGTAAGTTACTGCTTTAAATAGTTTGCAATACATAATATTGTTCTATAACTATGAACAACATTCTTAGACAATTTATAGAATTGATAATCACCAAGCCTTCAAGTGACCATTTGAGTTTACTATGGATCTATTTCCAACTGCATTAAGCTCTACAATGGAGTTTATCAAGAAGCTTCTATGTGATATGAATGACTCAACAATTTGCACAAGTGAAAACAATAACATTGTACCTTAAAATTCAGTAGAAAAGAACTGGCATGCAATATAGCATCATAATAGCATTAGATGATTTCTAGATTTAATCTAGTTATGATGCTTAGTATTGTAGATTCTTCATCAAAAATCTCTAAGGAGAAGAAATCTTGACCTTGCTATTATCAATCTATGTTGTTTACATTGGCTTTGCTACATCGTAAAAGCTAAACCTTTGGCTAAAAATTCCATAAGCAAGGTTTACAAGTGAACAAAATGGAAGAAATTTCATAAATCTATTTATACCTTAGATTTCCTTGTGAGTTAATGTAAGGACTTAAGAAATGTTCTATTAAATAGAAATGAAGCTAAATAAGAGTAGCAATAGAGAACAAATTGA
This sequence comes from Saraca asoca, assembly GCA_026873985.1. NCBI lineage: Eukaryota > Viridiplantae > Streptophyta > Magnoliopsida > Fabales > Fabaceae > Saraca > Saraca asoca. The sequence continues at coordinate 16,043 of JANHAO010002612.1, forward strand.
GACTCACATATTCAACAAAGGCTAGGTTTGCCTTGAAAAGGTATTTGATGGTTCCAATATCTTCCCAGTAAACATTGAAGACATAAGCTTGCATATACATGATTACTATAAACATTCACAAAATGTGAAAAAGTTAACTTTTTTGCATGGTGAAATGCCCAGTTTTTAATTTCTTTTTTCATCTTAAGAAAACATTAATTTCATTTTTTGATGTTGAGTCAACACATGAAGCAGAATTGTTTTTTTTTTCTTTTGTTTTAATGTGATCTCTCTCAATGATTTTGATTATTTTATTATTCATGTGTCCATGATTTAAGAGTGCATGCATTGGTACTAATGGTTCTAATATCTCTCTCAATGAAATGATCTTCCTTTTGTTGTGTTGTCTATCTTCATTAGACCAAAATCTAAATTATGACATGAAAGCACAGTAGAGTTTCAAATTTAATAGCTATATATTTAGAATTCGCTCTCATTCACACATTAAAGCATAAGAAAATCAATTTGTTATGCTAGTAAAACTAGACATTTTGGGTTCCATTTGCACAATTTTAAGCTTCTTAGGAATCCAAAATTTGATTGAAATGTTAATAAATGAATTGCATCTTGAAATCAACTCAAGTGTGCTAATTTATGATTTAAATAATGAAAAATCAAAACTTAATATCTTGAGAGAAGTAAAACCACGTGTCCTCCATTGAAAGACAATAATGAGTGGTATTTGCACCACTTTGCTATGATTTTGTAAATGATGAATTACATCATCTTAGAGCAATATATTTTATAATCAACTAAATTGTGGAAGAATGCATATTTTCTATTGAAGATTGAATTTTGCAGTTTCTTGCCTAAACAAAGCCCATATAATCCACCCAGTATAGATGATCCCCAGAAAGAATCTTATATCCTCAATCTCCTTGCTTCTTGGATCCTGTAACGTGAAAGTCATACTCTATATCAGGAAGTTCTTGAGTCCCACCAGCACTTTCATTTTAGACATTTTTTTGGATTTTGTTGTAGCAATATAACAAGTAAAGAATATAAATACCAGAAGGAAAACAAAGCAAGGCAATTTTTGTTATTAACTAACCTTGAACAAACTTAAACAGATAATCTTGAATCTCTAACTTTGTTCAATAATCTCATTTTGGCCTTCTAAAGATCTACCAATGCAACATTTGTGTTTTTCCTTTCAATAGGCAAATCTGCTAAGCAATCTAAAGCTAATCCCACTATAGACAGTAAGCAATCTCTTTTTATAGCAAATTGCCATTCATCGTCTATCAACAATTTAGGATCGATGGCATCCATTATTATATCTAGGTATGACTCTTTCACCCATTGTTTCATGCTATGTTTTCCTTGAAACATTTCATGCATTGGTTTCTTTCCTGTGAAGGTTTCAATAAGCAAAATACAATAACTATACACATTACCTTGCCTAGAAATAGTTCCTTCCAATCCATACTCTACATATAACATATACACTAAAACAAAGTATAAATTTTTTTATCTTATTGTAAAAAGTTGAAAATGAAGAAATTTTCTAATTCTTCTAAAGAATGATTATTTATACAAGAGATAAGACAAGAGTAAAAAAAAGGAAAATAAATCGTAAGCATTACCTCAAGCCATGTACCCCTTCATGGCGAGTGTCATAGTTTGTGTGATAGAATCTCCTCCGCTCAAGATTTTAGAAATCCAAAAATCAGTGACATGTGCCACCATCTCTTCATCAAGCAACACATTGTTAGGTGTTAAATCACAATGAACAATGGATTTCGAGCATCCATGATGCAAATAATCCAACGTAACTATAACATCTATCATTATGCTTAACTTCATTATATCCAAGTAATGATCATGAAAATTTAACCATTTCTCCAAACTCCGTTAGATATATAGCTTAGAGCCAATGCTTTAAACTCAATGTTACTGCAATGCTAATAATTTTAGTAAGATTCTAATGGCAAACATTGCAAAGCATTTCACATTCCACATCAAAACTCTTAAATGCTCCTTCTTACTTTAAGTTAAAATCTTTTACAGCAATAGTTAATCCATTTGAAAGTATTCCTTTATAAACTTTTCCAAAGCTCCCTATGCCAAGTAAATTGGCATCAGCAAGCCCTTCTATTGGTCATTGTAGCTCATAATATGAAATCCTTCTCCATGTGGCCATTGTTGCATATATATCTTGAGTTGTTAGCTTCTTGGGCTTTTGATAATTCAATATCATATATATAAGTTGTTGGCGTCTTGTGCTTTTGATAATTCAATATCATATATATGGATGCCAATAGAATCATTAGGGCTAATATTGTTGGTAAACCATATTTCAACACAATGGCTATAGTTTTTGTGGATTTCCTAGATGTAGCAGATTTGCATTTTGGCAATTTCAACCATGGTGCACCACATAGTTCTTTGTTTCCCATGAATGACTGAGTTGAGAAGTTTTTAAAAGGCCCACCTATTGGAATTTGTCCTTCCAATTTATTGAATGACTTCAAATACACAGGTGCCTCCATTGACTTTGGAATAACACCTGATAAGTTGTTGTTGAATAAGTCAAGAATTTCCAAACTTACCTAACTACCAAATGAATTTGGGATAGGTCTATCAAATGAATTCCATGCTAATGAAAGACTAGCTGAATGTTGAAGCTCTCCAATAGTGGTTGGGATGCTACTTGAAAATTGATTCACTGAAAAGTTGGCAACTTTTAAATTACTCATCTTTAAGACAAGAGATCCTCTTTACTCATTAGAAGATAAGTCAAGGTAAATAGATCTGCATTTTCCTACAAAGTAAAAAGTATTATTTTATTAAAAGAATTGTCATTAAGCCAAAGCTCTCTCAATAATGTAATGTTACTCAAACAAGTACGTATCAGCCTAGAGAACTTCTTATGAGACAAGTATAACTCATACAATGCTTGAGTTGACATAGTTCTTATGGAAGAAAGCCTTCTAAATTATTCTCACCAAGATGAAGGCTTTCTAAGTTTTGTAATTTCTATACATCAGTTGGGGTGCATCTATTTAATTGATTTTCACCAAGGTCAAGGCTTAATAAGTCATTTAAGTTTCCAATATTTGATGGAATACTACCCCTTCATTGTACACTTCACAAAATCCAAGTACTTAAGAGAAGTGAAGAGATTACCAATGGAACTAGGAAGGTGGAATTCAGTGAAATATTTTCAAAAAAAAAGCTTTCTAAATATCTATAGTTTGTCAATGAAATTAAAAAACTCAAGTCTTGATCAAAAGGATCTGCAACCACATTAACGCTGGGAAGTCAGAAGTATTCAAGGCTTCTCAAATTACCAAATATATTTGGAAGGCCACCTGAAAATAAATTGTGACTGAAGTCTAACCAACAAAGCTTAGTAGCATTAGTTAAAGAGTATGGAACTTTTCCACTAAGATGGTTTTGCCACAATAGTAGTTTTTCCAGTTTTGGAAGCTTAGAGCCCAAACTTGATGGGAGACTACCCGAAAGCTAATTGTCACATAATGAAATTTCTTTCATTGTAGAAATATTAAAGATTGGCAGTGGAATGAAGCCACTGAGGTTGGCATGACAAAAACTCATTATTGCTACATTGCAAAAGTTAGATAAAAAAAAAGTCAGTACAATATCTTTTTTACTTTTACATGAAAGGTGATCTATACACAAATTGTTTGCATGATAATTGTACAAGCACTAATTAATTCATTAGTTTTTTAGGGGTACTCTTTTGGTATGTATTTGAATTTTTTGGCAAAGTTATTAACAAGTTACAATTTTTGTAAATCGTTTGTGTAGAATTTTGTAACTTTATTTAAAAAAAATAATAAAATATTTTTACATATTTTTTCTTTTTTTTTTAGTAAGAAGTATGTACAAGGTTATCATTTCATATACAAAATTTAAGTTGTTCTTGAAAAAAATTATAATTTTTTATAATCAGTTGCAAGTTGTTATGGAAGATTATAGAAATTATGAAAATATTTAAAATGTTGCAAAAAGAGTGTAAAATGTCTTCTTCTTTTTGGTTTATTTACCTAAGCATGATCCCTTAAAATATTAGCAAAGGGATAACTCAGGATACACATTTTAGAATTGATGTTTCAATACTCCCTATACCCCTTCCCTCTAAAATATTAAGAGGAATCAAAATTTTCTTGTTTTTGTATGCATTAGTGCTAAAGGTAATGTCGAAGGGAATTGGATGAGAAGACCAATTTCTATCATGAAAATTTTAATTTCATCCTGAAACACCTATAGTTACTTCTAGAAATTTGAAAAAATAAATATGAAAAATTATTAAAAGAAAATTTTGGAATAAAAAAGGGACCTTTCGAAACTCACTTTTGTCATGAAGAAGTTAAATGAAACATTAAAAGTTGATAATTAAGTAAATGGATTAAAATTTGATCCATGTAAATGAGTTTTACATTGTGATCCACTTATGTGTTGTCATTCTATTAGAAAGCTGTTAAAACTTTTTTTATTGTTGATAATAATTTTTTATTAGCTTGTAATCTATGTAAAGCACATGTTTGATTATTTTTATTGATAATTCTTTGAAATATGAGTTTAGATTCTAAACTATAGTGTATTAAAACATTTGCAAACCATCTTCACACTTTTACCTATTAGATAGCTATATAATTGACATAGTTATATTCATGTTAATTGTGAGGGAATACTATATTTCTTTTAATTTGATAAAATTCTTATATTATAATTTCAAATTAGTTAAATTTATTATTTAAATTTTTTCATCTTTTTGAAATTATTTTTTAATATATTCATATTCAAGTGAATTTGTTATAAATTATTTTATTTAAAAATTTAAATTAACTACTTCACGAGAGAAAATTTAATTATTTAATTAATAAGAGTTTATGCATGCTATCAAACCATTTCCTTACTATATTTATATGTAGATATCATAATTAATATATTATCTTCAGGAAAATATATATTTTAAAAATATTTCTTTTATGAAGTTTCAGAAATATTTTATACGAAAATTGTGAAAAATATTCAAAAATGTTAAAAGTTTTAATAATAAAAATTATAAAATATCAAATTTAATATTTAATATTTAAGGATAATATAAAAATTTTGAGATTGACAGTTTTTGGATAGACACTGTCTATCAAATCGAAATCAGATATTACTAATTGTGTGTTAATAAATATTTTATCTCCATGTGACTATAATTATTTACTTATATGTAAGTCATTTAATATGGATAAAAATTTTAAAACTTTAAAATTTATTTAAGGATAATTATTTACTTGTAGATTGTAAATATAATATGTACTTAATAGTATTAAATTTTGAAAAAGTAAATTTATGAGATTTTAAATTTCTTTTTTGTTATTAAAAGATAGTATGAAAAATTTAAATAGAAGGTATTTTGAATAAGATGAAGAATAAAAAAAATTCCAATGTTTCCAATGAAGTAGGAAAGAAAAAGGAAAATTAAAAGTTGTCCTCACTTATTCCCTCTTGTTTGGTGAAAGACACACATTGCAAAATGACATGTAGATGTGGGTGAGTATTACAATTATTATAATATTAGAATGATTACTCCTATTTTTTTGGTAAATACTCTTAATTTATTAATGATATGACATCTTTTTATTTACTAATAAAGTAAAATGTTTTAAACTAACAATAGATCAAACTTAAACTCTAACAAAATATCTTAATATCTTAATATAAATTTTACACTTAAAAGTATTGTGAAATAATAAGTCACGTGTAATCTATAGGTAAGGAAAAGGAAGTAGTATCCACTCAAAGAAGAACAAGGTAAAGTAACAACACCTCAGTCATCGTCTAACAATTACTTAGATACTAGCAATCAACTTCATGCGAACTGAATTATAAATATTTAACCAAAATAGTTTATGAGTTAAATTTATACTCTTCTGAATAGTGTTGATGGCCATTTATGTTCAAATTTTAATCATTTATATTCTACTCAATCAATTAGTTACCTCTAGATCTATCTCATATAAAATTAAATTGTATTTGTTTATTTTCAAGGACGACCATACATAAGGCAGGCAAGATAGAAATTTTGATTGCAATTATATTTACCTAATTAAAAATAATACCGTTTACAAAAGGGGGAAACATACCTTGATGAAAATTATTATAACCGAGATAGATTATCTTAAGCATTGTCAAGTTACCGATCGATTGCAGTATATATCCCTCGAATCAACTAGAAGATAGCGCTAGAATTTTCAACTGCTTACAATTGAATAAGCTGAGTGGAAAATTACCAGAAAATTGATTTTGATGTAAGTAAGGCTCTTGCAAATTAGGAAGGCGGTGGAAGATATGATTGGAGAGTTCATCCGACGATTGTTGATGGGAAGTGAAATAATTTGAGGTGGCGAATTGTTCAAACACTAATGAATTGTAAAGAAGACGAGTTGAAGACACTGATGGGCAGAATTCCTCTAAGCTTGTTACTTCTATGATTAAGATATCGCATCGAAGTTATGTTGAATAAGGATGCTGCGATTGTACCCGACAAACTATTATGCCCGACAGACAAGACTTGAAGTTTTGTTAACAAAACAAACCATGATGGTATCTCTCCAGTAAAGTCGCTGGCATCAAGAACAATTAGTTTCAGCCTTCGCAGTCAAGCCAATTCATTGGGAAGGGAACCGTAAAAGCTATTGTTAGAAAGATCTAACATAGCAAGAAAGGATAGCTTTCCAAGATGAGGAAAGATGGTGCCAACAAGATGCATGTAAAATAGATTGAGGCCAATAACTCTGCAGTGGAGAGAACCTCAAGTGATGCCAAGCCAATTGCATACTGGGGAAGTTAATGACCAGTTTGTAGAGAGGATATGATTGGGATCAGAGATGTGATCTTTGAAGGCAAGTAGAGAAGATTGGTCAGTGTTGATGTTATGGTGTACTACTGCCACTATGGCAAAAGTAGGGATGCGAAAGAGCAGCAGGTACACAGTTGCATTTGCAGCAGACCAAATTGAATGGCCATGAGTTGCGAGTTCAATGAGAGGTAAGAGCTAATTTGAAATTGTTCGCAAATATATACTTCCAACTTTGTCAAAAAGTCAAAAAAGTGCGTACCTTATCCGTCTGACACAAGTTTGGAGTAATCCTTGGGTTACGATATGAGGAGCCAAACTTTTCGGCTTTACAAATTATTCTGTTTAGAGTTATAATAAACGTTTTAATTGTAACTACTGCAGTTTAAAAAAAAAAAACATCCGAAACAATGAATGGTGTTATAGGATATGGATGAAAATGTTTTATTCAAATTATAAAGTAAAGTGAAATGGTAAGAGGTAGGTTGGAAAACTTGCAAAAAATTGCACAATGATATAATTTTTTTGGCTTGAGAATAAAGGGTGGAAATACAGGATTAGGCACAACTTAATGTGTTCACCGTGGATTCTGTAAATGACGCGTTTCTCAAACAAATCGATGGATTAATTGGCTACAAATATTTTATAGTGAAAGGACGTTTAGTAGTTTGAATAAGAATATAGATGTTTTCTTCGTCGGTGGTGCTTCCCAATGTATTTAGAGAAATTTTTAGAAAAAGGTTACTATTAAAGTTATAATTTTTAAATAAAATATTGCAGTTTTTGTAAAAAAATTATAATTCTGTATGAATTATATATGAAGCAAATACATAAAAATTATAACTCTTTCAATTAAGGCTAAAAAGTTTAAATTTTTTCTCATTTTAATTAGTTATAATTTAAATAAAAAATAGAAAAATTTTAGGGTGCAAGTTTTTTCAATAAGTTCTTTATTGGCACAATAGGATTTTTTTTTTTTTTTGTGCCTCACAATGAGTGTTGAAACCTTCAAACATAAGAAGTTGAACTACCTAACTTGAAGTAGGAAGAGTTTAGGTTGATAACTTGAAGTAGGAAGAGTTTAGGTTGATTCACAAGAATTAGTGATTAATTCAATGTATAAAAGTAAAAGACTTGTGGAATGTTGGTTATCTTATTAGAATGTGAGAATAGGCAATTAGCAACAACATAAATAATGAAAATTAAATGTAGAAAGGGAACTCTAAGTAGAAAAGCTTTAATCCAACTGACTTTTACCTTTAATTCAATGATTGATCATAGATGCAAAAGTTTCATTCGCTATTTGACTGCTTAGCTAAGATTTAAATTAGGCCCAATACCGAAACTAAGTATTGCTAATTTCCCTCTAATTTCTCTAATTGAGCCCAACACCTGAATTCACCTTTATTGCAAAATTGATCAAAGCTCAGCACCCCAACCAACTTAATTGTAGCATTTGGAACTAGGATAGACCAATACTAATTCACCCTAGCAACAAATTCATTAATCACCTTATATTTGTCTAGAATAATTTATCAGTACCAACACATAATCAAAAACCCTATTTCTACTCAAATTAAACAATCATAAACAACTTTGATTACAAAAGTTTAGCTAGCAATTAATCACAATAAAATATCAATTAAATGACCACATTAACTAATCATCCAAAGCAATAAATTCCATTAAATCAGAGAAATAAGGAAATCAAATTCAAAACAAATTAACAAAAGAAACAAGTCTCACAATTAACAAGAAAATTGAAGTAGAATTCCCTCCTTTATTACAAGAATGAGAGAAATGAAAAGGTTCCTAAAAAACTATTGAATTCATAGTTTTTAATATAAACATAAAGGACATCATATAAAACATTGTCCATACAGAAATAACACATACATTCTAAAACCAAAAAAAAAACATAGTGTGGTTATCTAAAAAACATATTGTTGATTTTTCTAACAAGCTTGGACCCAATATCAACTAGGTACTACAAAAACAAAGATAAATTTTTGTTTTGCAAATTTGGAGATAAAATGCTAAAAGGAAAACTGAAGTTGCTTTGTCACAAAATTGTTATGATGGTAACAATTGGAAATTGGATTGTATAAAGAGTTGAATTATTTTTAGAAGAAATTTTTATATTTAAGACTATATCTTACATTGCAATTAACAATGTAGGCATTAGAGATATCCCTAGGTTTGTTTTTGCAGGTATTTAAAGTGAAGATTGAGTTTCAGTTGTATTGAATTGAGTATTACTGGTAAACGTATTACTTGTGTTGATAGTGGATTTCAGTCATACCCAAATCCAACCAATGGAGGGGGTTCTTCGGGGACCCAAGTTGTTTCCTGATTGTCTGAGTTGCAGACAAGTGCTGAATCGATAGGAGGAAAAGGGAGAGGAAAAAAATATAGGGTTTAGCATGGTTCAGCTAGATCTGGATGACATCGGATCCTATGTCCACGGAGGTATTTTATTAATATGAAAGAATATTTACAGAGCTTTTGCTATGGCTTTTTGGCAGAGTTTCTACTAGTACTCTGTTTCCTCTGCCTTTTTACAATGACTCTAGCCCCCCATTTATAGAAGTGTGGAGGAGTACAAATGGAATTAAATTAACTGTACATATGTTACATCAAATATTAAATGTACAACACTACCTAGGGTACTATAGACTAGTTTTTGTAGACTACTTACTACGAATGGGACCCAGTGATCGTATCTATAGAATGATGGTGCAAATTGTATGTCGTCTTTGTGTTCTGACTCAATGGGTTTCTGGCTGAGTGAGGTTGCATCCTAGCGAGCTTGAGCTTGTTCACTAAGGATGCCACTAGCTTGCAACTTCAAGTTAGTTTGGTTAACAAGTTCTGACCTTCAGCAAATTGGATTCCCTTTAGCAAGCTATGGCTTCTCGCACAGTAAGCTCGTTCCTTTCGATAGACTCAGCTCCTTCTAGGCCTCTGCCAACCCACTTCTCAGTGTTAAATTCTACTAGCAACAACTTTTAAATAGTTATAGGACAAAATTACACAAAAATTATTTTCAGGATTGCTTGAATCTATTTGAATTTTTCCAGGTTTTTCAGAGTTTCTGAATCGATCCAAAAACTGATTGCAATCAAAATTTTTTAAGAATCAATTCAAGAACCAATTCACAAGTTTTTCAATCTTTCAGGAACTTTAAATTTCTCTAAAATCCATTTTATGTACCTCGATGAATCCATTTAGCAATTGATTCAACTTTAAAATAATCGATTCCATCAAGAATCCTGATATATAATTTCATAACAAAATTGATTCTGGAATTGATTCAACATTCTACAACTCATACTTGGAACAATTCACAACATGTAAATACACATTGACTCGATTGCCGAATTGATTCATAACCTGATTTCTATATATATTGAATCGATTTTTCTCACATTTCACAATTGCCCACCTTTAAACCACCCGAAACTCTCTCAAATTCTCTAATCCAAATCTCAAGTCTTAACCGTTTTTTACTCAAATTTCATCCATTGAATTTATAGAAATACCGAATCTAACAATTACAACCATTCAATTACTTTAAAATAACTCAAAATCAGTCAATCCAAATTTCAAACCCTAAAACCCTAACTTTGAAAAAATGTCAAAATGCATCAAACATTCAGTTGCAATTAAATAAGAAGGATAAGGATGCAGGCAAATCCTCTACTCAAGTAAAAGAAGAAACACATTTTCAATTGCCTAGTGAGTAAGCCATCTACCTACAATTATTGAATAGGAAAATAGAGCCTTTTAAGTGTTTTAGCGATAAATTGCTAGAAATTACACTCTTCCCTGCTCTATTAGCAAAATACAAGTTAGACAAATTTTTGACACACAAGGCAGCTACCTATCCTAGGTTAGTTAAAATGTTCTATGCAAACTTAGCTGTTGCTAATGATAAGTTGTCAAGTTATGTTATGCACAAACACATTGTTAATGATTCAGAACTATTGGCAAATATTTTTGATATGGATGCATCACCTCCTAAGCTTAGTGTAGGATCCCTTCTTGACTATAACAAGAAATTTACCATTAGATTGCTCTTTCTTTGTTCCACCACCAAAGATGGAAGTAGGAAATTGCTAATTACTAGCCTTTTCCCTAAAGATAGGATCCTACATTATGCTCTATGTAAGGTGATACATCCAAGGGTAACAAATTTTACTCAAACTATGGACGATGTGTTATTTTTTATGCAGATCGTCAAAAATCAACTTGATTCTAACATGCCATATTTTGTGCTTAAGTGTCTAGCAAATTATTCTAAACGGTCAAATATTGGATTCCTCCCTTTTGGCATGATTCTTACCCCCATTTTTACAAGATTCAAATTGTCGATGTTTGAAGGACACCAATTTTATCAAATTAATGCATCAACCATGATAACTACAACACATCTGCATAAGATGTAATTAGAATAGGATGACAGAGGAACATGGAAAAAGAAAAGGGTACAAGTTCCCCAATCAACTGAAGGAGCAACAAGTTAAGGGGAAGCAGGGTTATCTAGTGAGTCTAAAAGTACATTAATTAAAGAAATGAGGAAATTGCACACTCATCTCATAGATCGCCTTGACACATATTAATCACTATTTAAGTCTTTAGAAGACTGCATGGGAAATTTAGAGAAAGAAGCCTAAACATTCCAAAGCACGATCAATGAGCGGCTTAATATCTTAGAGTCTCAATTGTATAAGATATCACAAAAAATGCGTCAACGGGAAGAGGAAGCTAAGCTTCAAACTAAATTAGAACAAGATCCTCCACCTGCTTACTATGTTTTTATATGTTCATTATGTTATGTATTCCTTAGTTCCTTTCCCATTTTCATCATATCTGCTCTTTTTGATTTCCTGATGTTATTTTTATGTATTATTATTTTGAATATTCTGTTATTTTGATTATTGTATTTGACATTTGGATATTTGGATGATTATGTTAATATTTTATTATTTGCATATTCTAAATTTTATTCTACTCTGAAGTATGGATTTTGAATTTCTTATTCTATTGACGGTCGATTTTGGCAATCGATCAACCAAGGGTTCTTGGGAATTGAGCTGCTACTTAGTCGGTCAGAATATAGAGATTCTGATGAAGTTTCAGTATGAAGAGGGAAGAACAAGGAAAAATTTTATCGTGGTTCGGCTAAAGTCAATTTGACCCCTACGTCCACGGTGAGTGATATTACTTCTTTGAATGTGTTTTCTT
>JANHAO010002613.1:0-28153 GCA_026873985.1 Saraca asoca
CATTTTAGGGATCCTTGTTATGATTAACAACAATTGAATGAATATTTAGTGATCTAGGATGCATTGATCTTAAGTTGATTCCCTTAGTTGGTTGCTTTATTATTTGTGTTTTCATTTCTATTAGTGTAGTTAGTTTTTAGTGTAGTTTATGTTAGATTAAGTTCTGCCAACCCCCCCTTATTTTCCTGCTACTAATTGATTGACATCATCCCACAAATGATCTTTGGGTTCAACCTGGGTTTGCCATATACTACAAGTAGTTAGGTAACTCAATTTTATAAATTTCTAATTTGATGGCTTCAACAATCGACATCACTCCTCTAACACTACCACACGCCTCATGCCACTTAAGCACACATTTGACCTCTTACTCTAACTACATTACACTTACTCTAGGCACTTATCACACTACCACTTTGTTTTGCTCAACACTTGCTTTGGACATGAGCACACACTTGATTTTTTGACAATCAAACACATAACACACAAGCCTTTATATAGGCTTCCCAAGTCAACAGATGTTTACCAGCCTAAAGAGTCTTGATAAATCTAGAGTCTTCCAGCAATTAGACGGTGAGGAAGGCTTTGCATTGGCTTACCATATAACTCTCGCATTTTCTTTAACTCATTACATTTTAATTATTTCTTGTAGACTTGTAGATGATGCTAGACTCTTTTTGGAAAGTCGGTGGTGAACATTAACACTCACCCTCAACATTGACTTTCTTAGTTGTTTATGTATTTTGGATTTGGTCTTCATCGTCTATTCAATCTTTTTAATTATACTTATGACTCTTTTTCATCTTTATCATCATCTTCATGCTGAATCTCTTCTTGTTCTTTGTGATACACACCTTTTGCCAAAGATTTGTTTTGACTCAATTCTAATCACTTATTGGCTTTTATATCCCTTTTCTTAACTTATGTTTTGCTCCTCTATTTTCTCTTGTACCTCATCTTCAATTTCTTTAGAACCTTGTAACACCACTTGTTGTAATGTCCACCATGAGGAAGTTTCATCAAACACTACATTACAAGATGTGTTGAATTAACCTATATTAGGGTTATAACACCTCCATCCTCTTTTTTTTACTATCATACCCCACGAAGATGCAATAGGCTTCCTTCTTATCAAATGTTATCCTCAAATGATCTAGAATGAAAACATAACATGTGAAAAAAATACTAAAAAATGACTCACTGTGGGTTTCATTTTCTATAACTTCTCAAATGGTGAAGTGAACCCTAACTTCACTTGTGGAAGCCTGTTGATGATTGCATTGTAGTCTTCATGCACTATGCCCAAAACTTGCTCAACACATCCTTGGCATGTAGCATACTTCGACATAGCTTAGCTAGATGATGATTCTTCTTTTCTACCACACCATTATATTAAGGAGTGTTTGGAAACATTATCTATCTACGTATATTACATTGCCTAAGGTAGTCACAAAACTCCTTTGATATGTACTTTCCCCTGTTGTCCATGCATAGACATTGAATCTTTCTTCTAACTTTGCTTTTAACCTTCTCCTTAAATTCTTTAAATGTTAATAACATCTTTGATGTTTCTTTCATGAAGAATGCTCATACGTACCTTGAGTAGTCATTAATGAAAATTGCCATGTGATGATATCCTCACACCAATGGTTGCTTTATTGGTCCAAAGACATCTAAGTGAACTAACTCTAGTGGCTCTTTAGCTTGAAACTTTGATCCTTTGTATGGTAGTTAATATGCATTATCATATTGGCAACTCACACAAATAATGCCTTCACATATGTTAAGTTGAGGAAAACCTTTGAGCATTTTCTTCTTCATCTTCACTTTCAACTTGTTGTATCCCAGATGCCAGAGATGCACATGCCACAAATTAGCCATCTCATTTTTTACCATCTTGTCTACGTATATTAACTCTCACTACAATAAAACACATTTTTAGTGGTGGTTTAAGGGCAGTGGTTCATCCAAATTGCCGCTAATGACACAGATAAAGTGACTTGGGTTTAATGTTTGCAAAAAGTAAATGTGACAAATGATTTTTAATGATGGTTTTGTTGAACTGCCACTAAGTACCAAATGTTTAATGTGATTGTGTGAAAACTACCACTAAGCATCAAATGGTTAATGGCAGTTATGTCAAAACTACTATTAAGTACAAAAATGTTTAATGATAGTTGTGTTAAAACCACTATTAAGAATGCATGCAACAATAAAAGTTGATTTCCTTTTTCTCTTTGGATGAACCCTAATTTTAGTCTTTCTTTGTGGTTTGTCTTTTGCCTAAAAACCATAACCATTTTTCTGCAACCTATAACTCTGTTTACCCTTTCATTTGTGAGATTTTTGCAACAATCACTCGCCAAACAATTTTCTCTTCACCGTTCAAGTTTTTCCTCATTCATGATAAGGTGTGCTTTCTATCCCTACTTTCTCATCTCTTCTTCAGTAATAACATGTCTCTTACAAAATCAAGTTTAATGCATCTTGGTAGGATATGTCTTGACATTTTGAAAGATAAGTGGAGTCCAGCTTTTTAGATATGCATCGTTCTTTTGAGGTATTCATGAGCTTTGCTATCCTGGCCATCGTAGTTCATTTTCCTATGTCATGTGCCTATACGTATATATCTATGAAAAATAAAGAACATTTTTTGAACTAAAATTAAATGACATAATCACTTTATAGTTATATGAGAAATTTTCATTTGTTGCCAAAACTTTGACTATTTGGAAAATAAATCTGATCATCTGTAAATAGTAACACCTGTAATTTCAATGGTTGTGGTGAATCAAGTTTACGCAATTGCAGATCTATGTTTGAGATAATTGTCATAATATTATTGTCTTTGTAAATCCACATTTGCCATACATAGTTCATTGCAAATGGAGTTTAAGTAAAAGTGTCAGGAGGATAAGGGGTAATAAATGACTTTTAAGTTGGTTTAAACAAGACTAATGAAGAATTCATGATATTAAATTTGGAATTCCATTTAAATTAACCAAAAATAAATGACTAAAAAAAAGAACAATTCAAATACACAAAATTATCGACAGAGGGCCATAATGTTATGTGCATATCAATTGTTTTGCAAGGAAATGAATATGAAACTTCTAAGCTACACTCAATCAACCATTAATCACTGAATGGTAAGGGAAAATGAATTACCTATCAATACTCAATCTTTTATGTCTTTTTAGTTGCTTAATTCATGTTTTGTTATTTTGTTTATAGAAGAAAGCGCGAGGTTTAATTTTCTTTTTGTTTTGCATATGCTACTGGCAGCAAAGTCAACCAAAATCTGGATAGTCTAGCTATGACTTTGTGACTCCATTTTCTTTCTCCAATATTGTGAAACAGAATAAGCAAGACTATGGACTAACAACAAAGTGTGAAGGGTCTAAAAAAGGAGTTGGTATGCACCATATGCTTGGACCAAGTTAAAAGAGACAAACTCCTTCTTTGTTTGCCTTGTTTGCATTAGGTTCATCCCCCTTTTTTCTCTCCCATTTTTTCTTTTTCCTATTTAAGTTAAAATTCCAAAAGGCATATGAAGTTATTTGATATTACTGCATATGAAGTAATTATTTTGCTATTGCTTGTTGTCACTGATTGCTAAGAAAATATTTGTTTTCTGATCATATTTTTGTCCAATCATGTTTCCATCTTATCTTATACTCAGCATAAAAGTCTATCTGATGAGGAAAACTAAATTTATTTGATTTGTTTCTTTCTTATCTCATGTTTTGTCTTTGAGTATAGTTATTGACCTTATCTATTTGATCCCCAAACTATCATCCCAGGTATATCTAAAGATATGAAGATCAAATTTAATATATAAAAAAGATAAAACTTTTGAAGATCGTCCAATAGCATTTGAATTAAAAACTTTTCATATTCCAAGGATGTGATATGAAGAACCCTCTATGTGGTTAGTTGTAAAAAATGGACCAGTGATGCAAGGCCTAACTAAATTGCGAAAGGTGTTCAACTCTAGTTTTTGTGACATTGTTGTTAAAAAAAAAAAAAAACCTCTGTGGCCATAGTCTGCCAATTTTTTGTATCAACTCACTGGTGTGCTTTCTTAAAATTCATTTGTGTGCTTGAAAAAAGTTATTGTAGTGGCATTGTCAAGCCCCATTCCATAGAACGTGATCAATGTAGAAGGTTACCGTTAAGGAACCCCTTATAAGCCTGACAATGCAAGAAGACATACAAAAGACAATTTTATTAATGTACAACTAAACATGTACATGTTAACTTTTATTGAAAATCCAATAGAGTTTCCTCTATTTTTTGAACGTCTGGGCACGAGGCCTATATAAACCAAGGGCTACATGCCTTATACACAACATGTAGAATAATTCAACATCACAATAGCCTAGACAATACAAGGCTATACCTATTGGGCTTAATCTAGACAAAACACATATATACTACCACTAAAGTAGCTATCAATATTACACATTTATATACCAAGCAGAAAGTGATCTACTCGATTAGTGAGCAGATCCGAACTCAGGATGGAGTGGAGGGATCATGGGTGTATCCTTGGGCTCTAAAAAATATTAAGGAAAAAGAATGAGTTTCATAAAAACTCAATGAGTAGACAATCTCATAAACACCAAAACCCCATTTACAAATCATGTTCAAAAGTATATATAGCAGTGAAAATATGCTTACCCGTTGAAACATCAAAATCTCACAATAAGACTTAAAAAAACTTCATCCATTAAAAGAAATTAAGTAATTGAAACTATAATATTCAATATCATAAAAGTAAACATCAAAGTATGCTACTATGGAAAATACATTCATCATGATGTAAACATGAGAGAAAACCAATAAGCTTTTTAAAAATTTCATCAAATCTCAACATAGCAAAACATTGAACTAGATTTCCAAAGAATAAATTTCAAGAGGTAACCATCACAATATAAACATAATTATCATCATAAGTCGTCCAACATATCTGCCGGATGCTTATAGATATATATATCCTTACATTTCCTCCCTTATTCACTCTTACCCAAGTAATTCACATATTTACAAGTGCACTTCAGGATTACCAATAAATTTCTCAATGGGTCTAATATCTCAAATCAATATTCAAAATATATCATGTAACATGAAAATCCTTATTCAAGTAAGTAACATTTATCAGAACATACATAAACCTACAAAAGCATTTTCATATCTATTCATCACATAGAAAAATGGTATCATCAATTCCAATAACACAAATCAAGATGAAAATGCATAACTTATCATGGTAAAACATTTTCATATACATATATAATATACGAGTAAACTTTTAAAACCACATTAATATATAAGAAAATTCCATTATTTCAAAAGAATCACAATATTCCATAGACCAAAATTATTTCATATTTACAAATAGGATTTATTAAGTGAGGAGGATCATCCACTCACCTTAGTCACTTTTTAGGATAATCTAATTGTTCCTTAAGATGCTAAATTAGCCTACTTGGAGAAAACAAGTTATTCAACTTGGGTTTTTTTTAGCTGAAGCTCCAAAATTGAACGTCGGTATGCTCAATCCTTCAATAGGAACTTCATTGAAGCAAAACAACACAAAACAATAAGACAATTTCAAATTTTTTTTAGCTAGCACAGTAAGGGTTTCATATCAAATTTCTTGGAAATTAGCTATAGGTTTGCTATAAAATAAATTCAATGATTTAGGAATACTCATCGGAGTCCAAAGCATTGGTGGGTAGCTCAGCCAGAGTTGGAACGCTAGTAGCAAGCTCAACTTGAGCTCAGTTGTGGAGTTTCCAAAGAGAGGGAAAAGAGCGATATCGAGCTAGTTAGAGAAGGGAGGTTGCTAAAAAAGGAAAAAAAACGGTGGATGGCGAACAAATTGGTTGAATGATGATGACACATGGAGAAGGAGAAAATTCATCAATGAAATAGATGCAAGGCAAAGTAGCAAAAGAAAGCTCCGAGAAAGGAAGCTAGACATGTGAGGAAAAATAAAGCAACTGGGAAATTTTTATAACATAAGGCAAACTGGGGAAATTTACATTTCAACCCCACAACTTTGCCACCAACTTCAATAAGGCCCTCCTGAAAAAAGGAGAAATCACATTATAGTCCTAATGAAATTTTAAAATCTTCACTTTAGTCCATAAGAAAATATATTTTATTTTCATTCTTCTTATTTTATTTTTCAAGACATTACAACCATCCAAGTTTTTTAGTAGTTTTCTTTCTTTGTTAGTGCTTGCCAGATTAGAAAGTGCAAGGATGGGAAAAGTTAGGAAGAATGGGGCCAAGGGATGGATCTATGAGTGCTTACAGATCTATGTCAAGTTTCTCACTTCCAATGTTTACCTATTTAATAGAATGCTGAGAGGGTAGATTATCAGTCCATGTGTAATGTCCTATGTGTATATATTCATAAGAGTCTTGATATCCATTGATTTCTGGTTCAGTTGTGGTTGAAGATATTACAGTGTCACTTTGTTTTATACTAATTTATCTATATGCTTGTGACAGTGCAAGTCTGTTGATTTTGGTGAGGAGAGATTTGCATTACTGATATTGCATACTACCACTACCTAATACCTTATGAATCAATTCTTTAAATGATAAAAAGCTATAATAAACCCTTGAAAGTAACTAGTCATCACTTGGTCTAGCAATTTTTGCATTTTTTATGTGCCATATTTATTTTAAAAAATAATTCTACTAATTTTGGGGTAGATTGTCACTTATGTAATTATTCAAAAACATTTTTCTCAAAATAATTGTCTAACCATTTTTATGGATTTTGTTAAGTAGAAGCAATTTATTTATTCTCAACAATGTTTGCCTCAAGTTCAGATGAATGAGTTCACATTTAGAATTGAAACTGTCTAATGCATTAGAAAGGATAAATGGTAGCTGGTATATTCATGACTGGGCTGCAAAGACTAGTCTTGAGTCTAATGTGTCTAACAGTAGAGTAATTTTAGATATCAATGTATCCTAAATTTTTTACAACATGAAATTTGAAAAAAAAAATTAATATTTTTCAAATTCTTAAAATCATTAAAAGTCTAAAGTTATTAAAAAAAAATCTGAAGTTGTGAAACAAAACATTCTTAATGTTGTATTAATATTAATAACTAGTGTGAGAAAATGTGATGTATTCAAAAAAATTCTTCATTTGAAAGCTTAATGCTTTCTAATGAAATTTTCTATTTTTTTTTTTGGTCAATCCCAAATGTTACATTATTATAACAAGTTTAGATTTCTTAAACACTGATTAGACACTAATGGTTATTTGTGTTATTAATAAAAAGATATTGGATAGTTTTCTATCCTTAAGTTTCCAGATTTTTCTTATTTGAGCATTTATTTAATAAATGAAAAGGATAATAATTTTAACTATTTTTTAATTTCAATTGCTTTCTTTTTCTGCACTATATTTAAATCAAATTTAGGACACAACATTAAGATTTTGCATATGTTGTTTAGTCATCTTTTACACAAACTCCTCTTTAACTTTTTTTCTTTCTAACTTTTGCTTTGATTTGCAAAGACACAACATAGGTTGCTTCTTGGTACCTTTGCACAAGCCACGAAACTTAGAAGACATGCAGCTGCTAAAGGGAAGGAACTTGCAAACTATGAGTTTATGTTTTGTTGCATACTATTCTATATATGTTACTTTATATCAAGGTGGACTGACTAATGGAAATGCCATAATTTTGGATCTACTTTTAAGAAAAACATGCAATCATGCAACTCATGCCCAAATAATACTAGAAATAAAACTGGTCCATTTTTGAACAAAGCTTTGTTCAATTGTTTGGAATAGCCAGAGATTATAAGAGTGTGTTGAGAAGATTTTATATAGACACTATTTGAGTTTGCATATTGTTTAAATTTCTACTTCTCTATACAAGGGTTTGCATGCACTTTATACTTGTTTATAGTGCATAATGCTGACATTTTTTAAGTACACCAAGATGATGGCACTTGTTTTTGTTTAATGGATTAAGTTATTGTTCTATCTATATGAACATATATTCAATCACATGTAGCTATAAGTAATATGCTTTCTATTGTAGCTATTGGATTAATAGCTATTTTGATCAAGTTCTGTTTTCATTGAGGAAATACAAAAAAAAAAATTGTGCCTAAGGCTTGGAAGAATGAAATATTTGATAAAGAAATCAAGATAGTAAAACAATTGTGCATTTTATTTGTATTTGACATCATACTCATTATATAAACTAGCAAAAGTTATTTTATTTATTCTTCAAAGTTGAGATTTCACTTTGATGTGCTAGATCCTGTTGAAAGGAGTTGAAAACTTAAGAACTTAGACAGAAAGTAGAGGGACTTTGAGAGTAGGATATGGCATGAGTTCAATGATTTCTCCTTGACTTTGGATGAAATGTATGAAAAGGTCTCATATGGGGTTCCTTGGGACCAATGGAAGACATTTGTTGACAAGAACAATAAAGAAAAGTATAAGATAATGTCTAATGTAAGTACACTATTTAATCAAAAAATATATGCAAATGTCAATAATAATGATTCCTTCTTATTATAGGATATGTGTAGAAAAAATGCATCAAATTGGTAGAAGCAACTGGTTCCATATACAACTGGCTCCAAATGCTTTGCTAGGAAAAAGGCTGAATTAGTTTTCTTCCACACCTTCTTATTTAAGTACTGATACATTATCTAAGCTAAGATATACTATCTAAATTGATATATATTCTTATATAGGCTGAAGAGCTTGGTCGTCCAGTAAGAAGAACAGATCTATGATTTCATGTTCATAAGAAACCAGATGGCATTTATGTTAATGGAGCAGCTAAAGATAAAGGGGTTAGTTTTTGTTTCATGTTTTATGTTATAGGATTAAACATTCACAAGCATGTTAATGTAGTGGATATTTTACTTTTACAAGAGTAAATTGAGGAGATTTTGTCCTAAGACCCTTCTTCACAACCTCAGGCTATGTCACAGGATGATGCCATGGCAAAGATATTTAGGAGAGAGTACTTTGGATGAGTTTGAGGTTTGGGCTTTGGACTATCCCTTTCAAATGTGTTTGGATGAGTTTGAGGTTTGAGCTTTGGACTATCCCTTTCAAATGTGTTTGGCAAAGCTTCTTGATAGTTTAGTGGCATGACATTCAATAACCTTAGTTCTAAAGAGCAGATGTAGGAGAGAGTCCAAAGTTTAGAGGTAGAGTTGACTTCTAAATGTGAAAAGCCATTACCTATGGAAGGAGTATTGGCATCAATATTTTAAAAAATGTTTGGGACAGTGTTTGAAGAAATTGCTAATTTGATAGCCCACCCTCCACCAATTAATTTTTATTCTTTCTCTACTTGTTAATGATGGATTGGCTATGTTTGTTTATTGTTGTTGATGGATTAGTTATGTTTATTGTTACTATATTTGTTGCATATAAATCATAAGTTAGAGCTAGCTTCTAGGAATTAGATTTTCTGCATCTATTTTTTGCCTTGCTAGTTAAATGGTTTTCTGCATTGATTTTCTATCTTGCTAGCTAAATGTGCTATACAGCAAAATATGCAAATTGCTAGCTGGCTACTAATTTCATACTCTATATGCTGCTATGAATGATTTTTTGCATTGATTTCCAGCCTTGCTAGCTAAATATTTTTTACAGGAAATATGCAAATTATTAGTTGGGTACTAATTTCAAACTCTATGTGTTGTATGTTGTGAATAATTTTCTACGGTGATTTTCTCCCTTGCTAGCTAAATAAGCTTGTACAAACTTGGATTGGCTATGTTTGTTGATTGTTGCTGATGGATTAGCTGTGTTTGTTGTTGCTATATTTGCTACATATAAATCATAAGTTAGAGTTAGCTTCTAGGAATTGGATTTTCTGCATTGATTTCCTACCTTGCTAGTCGAATGGTTTTTGGCATTAATTTTCTACCTTGCTAGCTGAATGTGCTTTGTAGCAAATATGCAAATTGCTAGCTAGATACTAATTTCATACTCTATGAGCTATTGTGAATGATTTTTTGCATTGATTTTCTGCCTTAGTAGCTAAATGTTCTTTGTAGGAAATACACAAATTGCTAACTGGGTACTAATTTCATACTCTATATGCTGCATGTTGTGAATGATTTTCTATATTGATTTTCTCCCTTACTAGCTGAATAAGCTTGTATAAACTTAGATTAGCTATGTTTGTTAATTGTTACTAATAGATTAGCTGTGTTTGTTGCTTTTGTATTTGCTACATATAGATTATAAATTAGAGCTAGCTTTTAGAAATTGGACAATGCCTGCTATGTGTTATGCATTTGTTGCTATTATGAATGATTTTCTACATATATTTGCTGTTGTGAATGATTTTCTACAAATAGGACATGCATAACAAATTTTAATGTGTTTTTGGTTAATCTCAAGGTTAGTATAATAACTTGCTCTTATTTTATTTTACAACTACCAAATATAGGAAGTGGACATGTTGCAAATGCAAAGCCCTCTTCTTATGATAGTCATGACGCACCACCTTAATTTCTACCTTTCAATTGTTATTAAATTATGTATAGAGTTGCTGAATTCTAATGTTTTACTAACACATGTTCAAATATTTATTATTAATACAAAATTTGTATTCAGTTTCATTTATTTAAAATATATGCATTTATTGTGAATTATTCTTATAGTAGGTTAATAGATATAGGAAAAATTAGGACAAAAAAATTCTAAAAATTGATTTTAGTAGCAATTTTTTTAAAAACAATTTCTAGAAAATTGCCACTAAATGCAGCAAAACTACCACAAAAAACATTTTTTAAAAAAAAATTTGAAAAATCACAGCTAAATGCATAGAAAATCATCGCAAAAAATAATTTTTTAAAAAAAATTCTAGAAAACCACTACTAAACGTAGCACAAACCACTGCCAAAAACAAATTTTTTTAAAAAAGAATTCTAAAAAATCACCGCTAAATGCAATGTGAACTGCCACCAAAAACAAAATTTTATAAAAAAAAATTATGGAAAACCACCGTTAAACACAGTGTAAACCGCCACCAAAAACAAATTTTTTTTCCAAAAAACTGTCGCTAAACACAGTGATAATTGTCGTAAAAAATAATTTTTTTAAAAAAATTTCTAGAACCAAAATCGCCACTAATTATCGATAAGTTGCTACTATGTTTATGTTTCTGGTGGTTTTAAAAAATCGCCGCTAAATACTTCCTAACACTTGTATCTGTGGTAGTTCCAGAAATCACCATAAAGTGTATTAGCAACGATCAAAATCGCCGCTAAATGTATAAAAAAATCACCACTAAATGCAAAAAATTTTGTAGTGTCTATAGACATCACATAGACAAAATCCAAGTACCATCCATCTAACATTAGTGAGCCAATTACCTTCAGCTTATTACAGATCTTGACATCTTTTAGGCCAAACACAACATACTTTCCAAACTTTATTAACTATGACACGGAGAGCAAATTCTTCTTCATTCATGGCACGTGATAGACATCTTGTAGAAGTACTCTATTTTCACTTAAGCAAGGTGAGATCACTATCTTCCTAACATGAATGATTGGGAGCCTTGAGTTGTTCACAGTCACCACCACTTGTTCGCCCTTATACTCAATCTTGCTCTACAATTTCTCTTGGTTGCTAGTCATATGATTTGAGCATCCCAAGTCTATAATATAATCCTTACTGTAGTTTATCATTGTTTGATATGTTGTTGTAAAAGTGAACTCTATATTCAACTATTATTTGTGATCTCCGACACCACCTTTCTCGATATTCATTTCTTCTTCAATTGTCATTGTCATGAATGATGCACATGTGTCTTAATCTTCTTCACTTTCATGGCCTCTTCCTTACTTAGCTTTAGAGGTCACTGCATTGCTCTTTGCCATCTTTTTCTTCCTAAACCAACAATTATGTGCAAAATGTCTTTTCTTTCTACAATTGTAACATAATAGATCCTACTTCTTATTGCTTCCTTGACGAGCTCTTTTAAGTTGAGGTTCAATTGCTTTCTCTTTCTTATCTTTATTCCCAATTTTATTTTTTTGTGATTTTTTGTCTTCTTGTTACTAAAGAGTGCTTCTTCTTCATTCTTAATAGAGACCCTAACCAATTGTTTGGCTAAAGCCTCTTGATCAGCCAATAAAGTTTCTAATTCTATAAGTGTAGGTTGTGTTGGCCTACCTTATATAGCAGCAATAAAGCTTCTATACTCTAGCCTCAACCTATATATAATAGTTCTTTTCATATGTTTTTCAGGAATATTGCAATTAGGATCTAATTCATCAATTTCTCAATAGAGAATCTTTACCTTGCTAAAGTATTGGTTAATTATTATGTCTCCTTGTACGACCAACATCAATTCATTCTCCAATAGCTACAACTATGTATCATTCATCTTTGAAAATAGTGTTACAAAGGTGTCCCATGCTTCCTTTGGCATCATCGTCTTCC
Organism: Saraca asoca; assembly: GCA_026873985.1. Classification (NCBI taxonomy): domain Eukaryota; kingdom Viridiplantae; phylum Streptophyta; class Magnoliopsida; order Fabales; family Fabaceae; genus Saraca; species Saraca asoca. The sequence goes on from JANHAO010002613.1 coordinate 12,476, forward strand.
TCACATGCTCCAGCATTTCTTCTTCTACTGTGGTCTTGATTGCGAACATGGTCATTCCCACTTTTACCTTTCACTTGCATAAGGTTTCCACATCTATTGTGATAGTCCTAGTAAAAATTAATTTGCAAAAAATAAATGGATCTTGCCCTTTTCCCGTTGGGGAATTTGTATACACCTTTATCAAATATTAATGCTTCTTTTGATGCGATATCTAGAAAATTGATAATTAGCAACTGTGAAGATGGCAAAGGTAAAAGATTAATAGCAAAAACAATTAAAATGCAAATGAAGGAAGAGAAGTTGAAGACACAGATATTTAAAGTGGTTCAACTTGAATTGAAACCGCAATTCAAGTCTACTACACTTGATTTTTCTTAACCGGAAGGCCTCTTGAATTAAGAACAAAAACTATCAGGATTTACCAAGCTATTGAAATGCTAGTTTTATAACAAACACATAAGAAATTAAACATGCTTCTTGCTAACCTAGAAGAATTGGAATAGGCTCTTCTAAATCTATATAGATTTCTAAATCCTAGAAATCTCAAATAAAAAGAAATAGAATAGAAAGGGATTGAAAAATACAATAACAATGTTTGAAATGAAAATATTAAACTATCTAAGATAAACTTAACTGATCTTTGATCTAAAAACTCTTGAATAGATTTGAGAAGTTTGATGAGGTAGAGAGAAAATCATATTTAGCTTTTTTTGAAATGATTTTGCACTAAATTATAAAGAAAAACTATGAAAGATCATTTAAATAGGGAAGGTAGTTAGGCTTGAATAATAGAATAACTAACTTTCAGTTATTGTATCGATTGTTACATCAATTACAGTATGTTATAACTAACTCATCAGTGTGGTAATCAAAGTATAGTCTATTATTCACTATCTTTGCATCGATTACTGCATTGAAGTAGCCATTTTTCCTAACCCTCGATAAAATAATTTTTCAAATCTATATTTCATGCATCAATTGTGACTTCAATTACAATATGACTTTTTCATAAGTTTTTTAATGCATTGATGTACAAATCGATTCATGATGTAAAAAATAATTTTATAAAATTATGTTTTCTTTAAGTAATTTTTCTACGTCATTGTTTAGTTAAAAAAATATTTAGATCAAATATCATTTGAGCTTATTTACAAAAGATCCTATTGAAAAATAAATCCTAAAAACTAATCTTGGATCTCTTGAATCTTGAATTAAATTTCTTTGAACCTACAAAAGAAATCAAAAATACTAAAGCATATTATTAAATAAAATTATTTTTCAACATTAAAACTAAGAAAAATATGTAGATAGAGTAATCTAGGCTAACAATCTCCCTCTTTTTTATGTTGATAAATAATTTTAGATGAGGTTCAAAGTAAAAGAATTTTGAGGAAGGAAATCATCTAAAATGAAGCTTTATACTTTTTCTCCCCCTTTTGAAACATCAAAAATAATGAAACATGGGAAGCAGGAAAAAAATTAAAAGTCATTGTTCCCCCTAATTTTATGAATACTGTTATTTTTGCATCGATTATGTAATTGATTGCTTCAAATCAAATGATTATACAGAAACATTGAAAATTTTTCCACATCGGTGTTGAAATCGATTAGAATGTCAAATTTTTAAACTAGAAATTGATGTAATAACCGATTTATGTACACTAAAAAGAAGCAAATTGATGCTGAAATCAATTTAATGTGTAAGGATTAGTTTTTATATATGAATAAACTATGTAGACTTGTACCTTAATCTTTAAATTCATATACCTACAAAACAAACTTAAGAAGCTCCAATGCTTAAGTTAGATTTTGCATTAAAATAATAAACATAACAAATCAAATAGAATTTAAAAGTCAAATAAGAGTCATATAACAGTAAATAATTGAAAGTGTTTAGTTTTGTTCAATTTCTTTAGGATTTAACATATCTATTTCTCTTCTAATGAATATAAATCTCTTTTCATCTAAAGGTTTAGTAAAAATGTCTACTAATTAAAAGTCTATTTGAACAAAATCTATTGAAATATCTCTTTTTTGAACATGATCTCTCAACAAGTGGTGTCTAATTTGGATGTGCTTAATCCTAGAATGCATAACAGGATTTTTGGTTATATTTATGGCACTTGTGTTGTCACAAAGTCTTGGAATTTTCTAAAACTTTAATCCATAATCTAAAAGCTATTGTTTCATCCTTAAAATCTGGGTTCAACAACTTCCAGCCACTATATATTTTGCTTCAGCAGTAGATAATGCCACACAATTTTGCTTTTTGCAAGACCATGAAACTAATGAATGTCCAATAAATTGACAAGTGGCACTAGTGCTCTTCCTATCTATTTTACTTTTTACATAATCTGCACCAGCATATCCTAATAAACTATAACTATTTGACTTAGGATACTAGAGTCTTAGATTTTTAGTCCCTACCAAATATCTAAAAATTCTTTTAAGTGCTGATAAATGTGATTCTTTAGGATTAGTTTGATATCTTACACATACACAAACACTAAGCATAATATCAGGTCTACTAGTAATTAAGTATAACAAACTACTAATCATACATCTAGATAAGGTAGGATCTACACTCTTGCCATGTGGATCATTATCTAATTTTAGAGAAGGACTCATAGGAGTTCTTATAGGTTTACATTTGTCAAATTGAAATTTCTTTAACAATTTAGCAGTATATTTAGTTTGATATAAGAAAGTACCTTTAGCAATTTGTTTAATTTGAAATCCAAGGAAAAAGGTTATCTTACCCATCATTGACATTTCAAATTCATTTTGCATCAGTTTTGAAAACTTTTTACACAAATCTTCATTGGTTAAGCCAAATACAATATCATTCACATAAATTTGTATAAGTAAAATATCTTTACCTTTTTCTAAAATGAATAACACGGTATCTACATTTCCTCTTTTAAATCTTTTTTGAATTAAGAACTTACTAAGCTTATCATACCAAGCTCTAGGAGCCTATTTTAAACTATAAAGTGCTTTTTGAAGTATAAAGACATGATATGGATTTTGAGGATCTTCAAATATAGAGGTTGTTGTACATAAATTTCCTTTAAAATGTATCCAGTTAAGAAAGCACTTTTAACATCCATTTGATAAAGCTTAAAGTTTATAATACATGTAAATGCTAATAACATCCTAATGGCTTCTAGTCTAGCTATTGGAGCAAATGTTTCATCAAAGCCTATGCCTTCTTCTTGATCATAGCCTTTAGTAACTAGCCTAGCCTTATGCCTAACTATAATGCCATCTTCATCTAATTTATTCCTAAATACCCAACGAGTTCCTATTACATTGTATTGGTCATTTTTAGGCATAAAAGTCCAAACTTAATTTCTTGTAAATTAGTTTAATTCCTCTTGTATAGCCGTAATCCAGTTATCATCTTGCAAGGCCTCGTGGACATTTTTAGGCTCAATCAATGAAACAAATGAAGAATAATTGCAAAAAATTTTCAAATTACTACGTGTTACTCTTTTTGATGCATCTCCTATCATGAGTTCTCTGGGATGATTTCCCATAAACTTCTAGGTTTTTTTTGGAAAGCAGGGTGGAGTGTTGTCCATGATGGTTGAATCAACATCCTCATTAGATTCTATAACATGAATATTCAAATCATCTCGTTGAGTTTTTGAAGTTAATGTTGAAGCCTACTAGTGTTGCTGGTCTTCTTTTATATCTATCCTATGATCACTTAAGGAAAACTTATAAAAAACTACATGTACAAATTCTTCAATCTTCAAGGTCATTTTGTTGTAAACTCTATAGGCCTTGCTGGTTAAAGAATAACTAATAAAGATTCCTATATCAGATTCAAGGTCAGATTTGTCTAAGTTGTTTTTATCATTATTATGAATATAGCATTTATAGCCAAAGATATGAAAATATGAAATATCAGGCTTTCTTCCAAAATATAACTCATAGATTGTTTTGTTTAAAATAGGTCTTAAAAGTACCCTATTCATTATATAGCATGCAGTGTTAACTGCATCTGCCCAAAAAGACTTTAGAAAAGTGCTGTCATTCAACATGATTCTTGCCATTTCACCTAGGCATCTATTTTTCCTTTCAACAACACTATTTTGCTAGGGTGTCCTTGGTGTAGAAAAATTGTGTTTTATATCATGTTTCTCACAAAACTCAGTGAAATCTTTGTTTTCAAGCTCTTTTCCATGATCACTTCTAATGGAAATAATTGAATATCCTCTCTCATTTTGAATTAAGTTTGCAAGTCTATTAAAGACTTGAAATGTGTCACTTTTGTGTGACAAGAAGAGAGTCTAGGTAAATCTAGAAAAGTTATCCACGATTACAAACACATAGGAGTTACCTCTATAGCTTTTAATTCTGGATAGACCTATTAAATCTATATGAAGTAAATCTAAAGGTTTTGATGTTGTAATAGTATTTTTGGATTTGAAAGAAGATTTCACCTATTTCCCTCTTTGACAAGCATTACAAATTTTGTCTTTAAAGAAATGCAACTTAGGCCAACCAAATACCAAATCTTTCTTGGATAGTTTTCTAATCAATTCCATATTAATATGTCCTAATCTTCTATGCCAAATCCAGGTATCATCACTGAAACTAACTAAGCAGGCAGAATCCAATTTAAATTCAAAACTTAAATCAAATAAATAGACATTATTGACCTTACGTCCTACAAGCTTAAGTTGATTATCAACACCATTTACAACTAAGCATTTATTTGAGTTAAAGATAAGCTTATTTCCTTTATCATAAAACTAACTTATACTCAACAAATTGTGTTTTAAGCCATCTACATACAAAACATCATTAATACAACACTCTAAAAACTTACCAACTTTACCTATTTCTTTGACTCTTCCTTTGGAGTTATCTCCAAAAGTTACCTTACCTCCATTCATAGTTGTGAGACAAATGAACTCATCTTTGTTTCTAGTCATATGTCTTGAACATCCATTATCTAAAAACTATATATTTGTGCTTTGTCTCTTACATTCCTATAACACAAAGTTCATACTAGAATTAGTGGTACCCACTAACTTTTGGGTCCAAAAGTGTTAGTAGACATAATAGGAATTTTTCTAGCAATTATAGATTTAGGTAACCATATCAGTTTTTCATTAGGTTTCAATAGATAAGTGCCATTTCTGAAAAAGCAATTTCTAATATGATGTCCCTTATGATTATAGTAAAAATAGGTAATTTTAGCAGGGTTCCATTTATTATATCTTCTATAATTCTGCTGTCTAAATCCTAGACCAGCTTTATTATAAAAAAACTTTCTAGTTTTTCAAAACATGTTCCAATTTTTGGTTGCTGTCAGAAAAAATTTTCAATTTCTTTATCAGAATATCAATCTAAGACTTGTATTCATAGCATTGCTCATATCCCTTGCCAATTATAGCAATCAATTGGCTATTTTCTTTTAAGAATTTAATCTTTTCATTTAGAATTTTCTGCTCATTCTTAGTAATACTTAATTGTTTTTTTGTATTTACTAGTGAATCATACAATTTAACATAGATATCATCCAAGTCCTCATCATTACTATCATCACTAAAATCTTTTTCAGATTTACTACCAGATTCATCACAATTAGAAATAGAGTAAAAGAGGTTTTTGCTCAGTACCTCAAGATTGTCATTATGCTTGGCCATGAGACATAACAATGCATCTTCTTCATATTCATCTTCTTCAGCTGTGTCAGGTTCTTCATTGTCCCAAATCGAAAAATTAGATTTTTTGTAAGATTGCTTTTTCTTCTTTCTCTCATTTTCTAGCTGTTTCTTCAAATAAACTAGGCAGTCTGGCTTGATATACCCAGATTTCTTGCATTCAAAGCAAGTAGGAATAGTGTTGATTGAACTTCCTTGCTTGATTTTACTAGTATTATTTCTTTGTGCTGTAGATTTTCTTCTTTCCTTACTTTTCTTGTCTCTTAGAATTCTCTGCAATTTCTTGTTTAGCAAAGCCACATCTTCTTTATTGATTGTGTCTACATCAATTTCATATTCTTCTTCATCAAATTCAACTACTTTAAGTGCAAGGGTCTTTTTCTTTTTGTTATCTCCATTCTTCTTGTATCTTCTTAGCTCAAGCTCAAGCTCTTCTAGATTGCCAAACAGCTCCTGAATCGTAGGAATGCCAATCTTTAGTGATTCTTTGATTACAGTGACCTTTGGCTACCACTCTTTAGTCAAGGATCTTAGAATTTTATGCACAAGATCTGCATTCTCAAATTTTCTACCAAGCAGAGTCAAGTGGTTAGTGATAGCAATGAATCTTTGAATTAAATCTTTGATAGACTCACCCTCTTCCATTTTGAACATTTCATACTGAGACACAAGCACATGTACCTTTGAAGCTTTTAACTGTGAAGTGCCTAAATGTACAATTTCTAATGTGTCCCAAATTTGCTTTGCAGTAGAGTAGTTAGAAATTCTTTCATATTCATTTGGTGACAGGAAGTTTAAAATAATCCATTTTACTTTTGTAGCCAGTAAATACTTCTTTCTTTCATTTTTAGTCCAAAGAGATTTAGGCTTAAGTTCAACTTCACCAATGATAATAGTCCTAGGGGGTTTATACCCTTCTTTTACCAATTCCTATATATCCACATCTGTAACCTCAATAAAATCTTTCATCTTCTGTTTTCAATAGGTATAGTGTTCCCCATTAAAACTAGGAGGTTTGTGCATTAGCGAATACTCAGGCAACAAGAAAAAGTTAGAATCCATATTTTTCAAGAAAAGATACAGGTGTATTAAGAGCTAAAGCTTTGATATCAACTGATGATCCCAGTAAAAATTAATTTACAAAAAATAAATAGATCTTGCCCTTTTCTCGTTGGGGAATTTGTATATAGTTTTATCAAATATTAATGCTTCTTTTGATGAGATATGCAGAAAATTGATAATTAGCAAGTGTGAAGATGGCAATGGAAAAAGATTAGTAGTAAGAACAATTAAAATGCAAATGAAGAAAGAGAAGTTGAAGACACATATTTCTAAAGTGGTTTAATTTGAATTGAAACCACAGTTCAAGTCTACTCCACTTGATCTTTCTCAATGAAAGATCTCTTAAATTAAAAATAAAAACTCTCAGGATTTACCAGGCTCCTGAAATGCCAATTTTACAACAAACATGCAAGAAATTAAACAAGCCTCTTGCTACCTAGAAGAATTAGAACAAGTTTTTCAAACCTATATAGATTTCTAAATCCTAGAAATCTCAAATAAAAAGAAATAGAATAGAAAGGGATGGAAAAATATAATACCGTGTATGAGATGAAAATCTCAAACTATCTAAGATAAACTCAACAGATCTTTGATCCAAAAAACTCTTGAATAGATTTGAGAAGTTTGATGACGTAGAGAGAAAATTGTATTTAGCTCTTTCTGAAATGATTTCGCATTGAATCGTGAAAAAAAACTATGAAAGATCGTTTAAATAAGGAAGGCAGTTAGGCTTGAATAACTGTTGTAACCATCTATAATAGAATAACTAACTTTCAATTATTGCATCGATTGTTACATCAATTACAGTCTATTATAACTAACTCATCAATGTGGTAATCGAAGTATAGTCTATTGTTTACAGTCTTCGCATCAATTGCTGCATCGAAGTAGCCATTTTTTCTAACCTTTAATAAAACAATTTTTTAAATCTCTATTTCATGCATTGATTGTGACTTTGATTGTAATATGAATTTTTTATAAGTTCTTCAATGCATCAATGTGCAAATTGATTTATGATGTAAAAAACAATTTTATAAATTCTTGTTTTCTTCAAGTGATTTTTCTACCTCATTTTTTAGTTAAAAAAATATTTGGATCAAATATCATTTAAGCTTATTTACAAAAGATCCTATTGAAAAATAAATCTTAAAAACTAATCTTGGATCTCTTGAATCTTGAATCAAATTTCTTTGAACCTACAAAACAAATAAAAAATACTAAAGCATATTATTAGACAAAGTTATTATTCAACATTAAAACTAAGGAAAATATGTAGTTAGAGTAATCTAGGCTAACACATTGTAGGAGGTGGTGTGGTCTTACTACCACTCACAACATCCCACAAATCTTAACCCCAAAGATACGATTCCATACATGTTTACCACATGTTATAATTTTGCCTATTGAGCTTCTTAATTCCACCAACCACTTGAATCTTTGATGTTGTGATTTGGTAAATTTTCTACACCATCGTATTATTTGGTCTTGAACCAGTAACCTCACAGTCCCTGATTGCACTTTGTGTAGAAAAGCTCTCCTACAAATAATGGGCCTTCACTACTTCTTAAAACCTTTATGGGATCATCCCACTTTGATACTAGATTGTTGAATAAAATTGGTACTCCCACATGACAAACTAATTTTTATTAATAATAAAAGCAATTACTCATATTAAAAGTGTTTACACACTCACACACTAGAGCATTCACTCAAGGACATCTTACTATAACACTTTTCTCTCAAGCTCCTCTAGCACTACCACACACCTCACACCACTCAAGCACACACTTGATCTTTTACTCTAACACTTACTTTAGGCACTTACCACACTACCACTTCTATTTAGATACATACTTGAGCATTTCACACTTGAGCTCTTAACACTTGCTCTAGACACAAGCTTGATATTTTGACACTCAAACACATAACACACAAGCTTTTATATAGGCTTTCCAAGTTGGCAGATGCTTACCAGCTTAAAGAGTCTTGATAAATCTAGAGTCTTCCAACAATGAAGTGATAAGGAAGGCTTTGCATTGGCTTGCCACATAATTCTATAATTTTCTTTAACTCATTACATTTTAAGTGTTTCTTGTAGACTTGTCGACGATGCTAGACTCTTCTTGAAAAGTTCATGGTGAACATTAACAATACATCATACTTATCCAATGACCTTTGCCTTATCCCAAGAATTCTTTTACTTAATAAATGAAATAAAGTGAATGTGGTTTACTAGTGACCTGTGCTATGAGAGCAATATTGATCACTTATAACATTTTTAAGAAACATGGAACTTGTTAATAATATTATATCAAGTTTCCAATCTTTTTTTTTCAATTATTATTGTGTTATACTTGATACAAAAATTATTAATGGTTTAATTTTGTAACCATGACAACAAAATATTGATAATAGAGAAGAAAATCCAAATAACAAAAGCCTAGAAGAATTTCATGATAGATGCTAATGAAGACTTTTAAATTTCTTCATGATGATCACTTACAGTTTTTTATTGGCATTCTCATCAATTTAAATATTTATTAGAACATTAAGAATACACTTAATATTACAAACTTGTTGTTGTTTGAATCTTTAGTATGTGAATTTTTTTAATTTGAAAAATGAAAAAATAGATATTTTTTGAAACTTTTAGATTTAAAATTCATAGATTACTATTTCAAATTGTGCATCATTAATGCAATTTTAAAATAAATTAATTAAAAAAAAGGGTTTTGTACATCAATGTTCAAAAAGGGTTGTCTATAGTAAAGAATAAGCAACGGTCAAGATTTTATTGGCATATGAAAGTTGAAGCTATTGCTTATAATAAAGAATAGGCAACAATCAAAATTCATTGCTAAATAGTAAAGGTAAAAGCCTTTGCCTATAATTAAGGATATGGCAATGGTCAAATCCATCAATAAATTAAAGGTAAAAACTATTGTCTATGGTAAGGAGTAGGCAATGGTTAAAAATCGTTGCTAATATAAAGGTAAAAAACTGTTGCTTATTTAAACTATTGCCTATAACATTAAATAGACAACAGTTTTTGTCAAGTGTTGCCTAAAGTTAAAAAAAAAAATTATTGTCTAAAAGAATAAACAATGCTTGCTAACACCATACTTAAAAATGCTGCCTTTTTTTTTTTGTAACACTTTTTGGACTCTAGGCAACAATTTTTTACTATTGTCATAGGTCAAAAATATAAATGTTGTAGTGACATAAGCACCTACCAAATGGTCTATGGAATATTTTATCTCATTTTCTTTTTTTTTACATAAAAAATTTATAAGTAGGATGTATTACTCCAATTCAATATGAAGGCATATTATTGATCTCTTTAAAGTGTTTTATCAGTACTTACCTGTCGTTTAGTTCCTTGAGATCATTGATAATGAAATTTAAACCTAAAATAACAATCCTTACCAACTTAGCTAATCCATATTTAGATATTTTATATCTCTACATTTGCTTGCTTATGTGTTGTCTTCCAATTTTGAATTAAACAAAAAGCAAGAGAAAAATGCACCATCAATTAATGATTCCTCCCATGGCAAAAAAATAAACTTGTAGTTTGCTATTAAAGGAATGAAAAAATTTTAATAGTTTCAAATATTAATTTTATTAATCTTAGAAAAAGTTTTAATTCACTTAATGCAAAGAAATTCAAAATATATGATTCTATTAATTTAATATGAAATTATAAATAAATAGTTTTAATATTATAAATGAAATTTATTTTAATAATCATGAATAGTGAATATGGTGCTTGAATATGGATAAAGATTTATGAATGAAATGTAAGCTATTGTGACCAATGGTACACTTCATTGATCCTACAAATGAGGTATGCAAAATACTGTTTGGCTAAAAGTAGCAAGCTAATTAGTGGAAAATTGTTATTTAATATTATTCTTCTTGTATCTCTTGATTTTCGTTAAGGACTAGGCACTTTACATATATGAAGAAAACTTAAAACATGTAAAGAAAGTTCATGACCTTAAGAAAAAGTTTGAGACTTATGGAAAAAATTCGTAACTTATGAAAAGATGTATACATTATAATGGTTAAGAAGAAATTCTATTATAGAGAAAACCTTATTAACTTGAAAGTTGTATTTCTATAATATCACTTGATAACCTTTTATTATTATTTTTTATTTTATATTATTACACAAGAATCTATCCTTTCTTATATGATACATATCCTAATCCAACACTAGAGCATGCAATAAACTAACCAGACATATCTTAATCCAACACTAAAGCATGCAATAAACTAACAGCTTCAAAGGTAATGAAGCTTTTGACACTTTTCGAGGTTAGGAAGATTTTAGTCATTTCCTAGTATTATAATAATCGTAACACTCATCTTCACTTAGATATCATTATATAAATAGTATCTTTCATTTGTCAATAAAAAAATAATGAAGAGAATTTTTAATTTTCTTTTTATTTTTTCTTTCTAATTCTAATTCAAATTGTTGATACTTAATAGAACTTATGAATTTTTTTTAATCCGTTCATAATTCAAAATATTTTCTCTTTAAATTTTCACATTTTCTTTGAATAATAAATAAGAAATTTGACCTCTCATAAATTCATTTTTTCAAAATTTTAACAATGTTAAGTATATATTACATTTACCATCTATAAGTAAATTTTATGTATCTTTATGTAATATTTATTTATTATTTATTACATTCATATTAAAATTATAGATACCAATGTAAAATATTCTCCTTAATATTAAATTAATAAATATTTTTATAAACATTACCATTTAAATAATTTAAATATAAAACTTTTTAGGCGTTATATGTGAGGTTTTGACATATTATAATACTTTATATTTAGTGCATTAACAACTTAATAATTATTAATTATAATTTTTATTTTTATTTTTTGGTGATAGAATATTTTTTGTGAGATTAAAAGATATTAATATAATTGAATGATTAAAAATAATCACATAATGAGACTTATCAACACAGGATTAAAAATATCAAAATCTAATTTGGTAGATAATTCCTATCTAAAACTTCTTACTTTTTAAATTTGCACATTTTCTTTATAAATCAAATAAGAAATTTGATATATCAAAATTTCATATTTTCAAATTTTTACCCATATTAAATTATCTATATATAAGTATCAATTATATTTATATAGAAATAAACTACTTATCAATATACTATTAGTAATATCTAATTTTGAGTTAATAGATAAAGTCTATCTAATAATTCTCACTTTTTAAATTTTCACACTATTTTTAAATATCAAATACTAAATTTGATATTTTATATTTTTTTGAAATTTTATCATTTGTGAGTATTTATCACAATTTCAATTTAAAATATTTCTAAAACTTTATTAAAAAAATATTTTTGAAATGTATATTTTTTAGAATTATACTAATTATGACATTTACATATAAATATAGCTAAAAAATAGTTTGAAGGCATCATGAACTCATATTAATTAAATTTTATGGCGTTAATTAAGTAGTTAATTTAAATTTTTGAAAAATAATTTATAAATAAATTCACCTTATTATTAATATATTAAGAAAATATATTCTTTAAGATGAAAAAATTCAAATGATAAGTTTAAATGATTTGAAATATCAATGTAATAACTCTATCAAATTAAAAGAAATATAGTATCCCCTCACAATTAACAAGAATATAATTGTCATTTAATAAATAAAAATATGATGATAGTTTATATATATTTAAATACATTATAATTTAGAATCTAAATTTATATTACAAATTATTATCAAACAAAATTAAACAAACTTGCATTAAAGAGACTCCAACCTAGTTTAATATATATTAAGCATCAGCAATTAGTGACATGTCAATCGTGTCTTAGATATTTGTGTGTGTTTGTAAAACAATCTATATAGTTACTTGAAAATAATGCCCTTTTGCTTCTCTATGCTCTAATTTACACATAAACATCATCTATGTATCAATTCTGGTAAAAAGCTTGATATAATGCCTTATTGCTACCCCAAAAATTCTTGAAAGATACCCCGACAATACCCTACAAAATAATATGATTCTTGTCTACTTAATATTTTGTTCACTCCTTTTATTATTACGCTAACACCCCCTTTAATATTTAAAGTGAAAGTGATAGCCATTTGGGTTTGAAGTATGCATCGCACAGGCTCACCTTACTTAATCTGGATATTTAATATTTAGAGTGAAAATGATAAGAATCTGTTGTGAGTATTTTTGGCACCATACAAATGGGTTGGTAAAACCCTAATAGATAAGCCCAACTCATAAGGACTCAGTTCAACCAGGATTGAGGTTGCTGAAGCAAGTCATCAGATCATCAAATGTGAACTTAGATTAATAGTCAATAAGGGTCAAAGCAACCTTATGTATAACTTTAGGTCATTGAGTACGAGGTCTAGCCCATAGCTAGAAGCATGCTTTCCCAGCCATCATCCAAAAGCTCACTGTGATTCAATCTAAGAAGCAATTAACTTTCAAAATTGGAAATTAATTATGAAAATCCATTTCCAAATCAAATATTGTTCATTATGGAAATGTAATTAATTCATGATTTTTTTTCCTTTTTTAGATTATATTCAAATTGTAACACTTCAGCCACTATAAATAGGGATTGAAATTATTGTACAGGAGATATACAATCAAGATGTATTGTTACTAGGCCAAAATACATAAAGATTAATAGTCGTAGATGTAGGCATTGATTTAAGTTAAACCATGTTAAAAACTTTCTTGTGTCTTCTTGTTCTTCCTTTCTCTCTCTTTCTTATTATCTTGCATTCCCAATTTGCAGATTGAGCTTTGAACTTTAGTTTACTAGATTTGTAAGTCAACAGAATCGAAACCTTTTAATATAAGAGACTTTGATATCATATCAAATGTTATTGTTCCTAAAAGTTGAAGTTGTTAGAAGAAAGTGCAAAAATGATTTTATTATTACTCTAACACTTAAAAGTGTCACTTAAAAGTGTCACACATAAATAATGGAGGCACCACATTAGATTTTGAGTTTCCATATTATAAATTTTATTAACAAGATTAAAAATAGATGGACAAAAAATTTGATTGAATTAAATTGAATTTATCAAGAATCAAAATATAATATTGTGTCCTCTAATGTTTGTATAGACACTAAATATAACTTGAATAAAAAAATTAAATATCTTTGGTGATTAAAATAACATTGTAGAAATTAAAGGGGTTATTTTATATTCTGGTCTTTGAATTAAAGTTATGTGATAGGTTTAGAATATAAAAAGTGTTACATAAGTATTAGAGACATCACATTAAATTTTGAGTTTTTTAATCATAAATTTCATTAATAAAATTAGAAATAGACAAATAAAGGGACTAGAATTTAACAAAGAATAAATTGAAAATTAAATTTAAATAAAAATGAAATTAAAAAATTTTACACATGTAAAAGATTAAAATAATGTTTTAGTTTAGAAAATAATAATGACTCTAGCAATACCTTAAAAGCTTAGGTATACATGCGTAGACTAAGCTAGAGAACTATTTAGACAATATTTGTTAGTTAAATAAATGATATATAGATAAATTACTACAAAAAAAAAAACTTAAAATAACGGTGGTTACGTAATATATATAGCAGTGGTTCTAACCACCACAGAATAAAATAGTGGCAGTTACAAGAATCATCAAAAAATTTGGCGTTAGATTGACATTAGCGATGGTTAAAAGGAATTACTAGAAACTACGATTACTAAACTGTCGCTATTTTTTAAAAAAAATTATAATTTAATTTAGTGGTAGTTTATTTAACCTCCGTCATATTTTTTATAAAAAATTTTAATTTAATTTAGAGGCGGTTAAACAACCGTTGTTATTTTTTATAAAAATTTGCAATTCTATTTTTTAATTTTATGACGGTTATTTAACTGCTACTATTTTTTTAATTTTATATTTAATTTTGTGGTAATTATTTAACCACTGCTAAATTTTTTTAACATTTTTTTTTAAATTTCAAGCTATTCAATCTGTTTATTCTATTAATTAATAGCACTAATTATTCCTGTAAAATAAAAAATACAAACCCATAATATAATAAAAATGACATTTATTTAAATATAATAATGGCATTCATTCAAATAAAATATTCAACAGCACAATAAAAAATTATAATATCAATCGACTTTTATATTCCAGTCGAAAACTATTTAAAATCAAAAATATAATAAAACCTAAGAAGATTGGCCAGGATCAGTGTCATTTCTATCTTGATTGCTCCGTCCTAAAGATCTCCTTGTATTTACAAGTGAAAATTGATCTTTCAAATTAACATTAACCCCTTCTTGAAAAAAAAAATCTAGACTGAAGAATTACTTAAAAATTCAAACATGCAAAAATAGCAATTCAATTGTGCCATACTTTAGCAAAATTTTGCAAAAAGCAAACATCATATTAATCTAATTATGTAGAAAAACAACAATTCAATTATGCAGAAATTGTTGCATAAAAACACAAATGGGTTGAATTTTACCATTGAGAAATATGACAAAGGAAAATCAGAACATATAGGTTATGGTTAGGCTCACAATGAAGTCATATGAATCCTAGCCTATACTAGTTTTAGAACTCAGATCATGGCCTTGAAGTAATATTAAATCTTATCCTCATTTATGATTTATTATATTTGTAGAGATTTAGCACACTCAAACACCTACGAATACAAAGAAATAGTCCTCTAGAATCCCACTTCTGCTATTATTTGTTATTAATGCTAATAATGATAAGGTAATTAACTAGAGATTCTAATCACATATCAGTAGCAATGTCAGCCTTGAATTGAAATCTGCATAACAAATCAGGCTATGTTAAATTTTGATTACTTTTAATAAGCATTTTCATTTATATTTTCACTTGCATTTCCTTTCCTTTCTATTT
>JANHAO010002614.1:0-28131 GCA_026873985.1 Saraca asoca
ATAATTGGTCTGGAGCACAGTTTAAAGAATTTGATTGATGAAATTTCTTTCAAACTGTCTTCATTTCATATTGGGTTCCAGGAAGCTGTCCCTAACCAATTCCTCAGGAACCATGAAGTTTATGGCCTGGAACTACAGAGGTTTGAGTTGCACCTCTATAGTTCAAAGACTCATATTTTTCTTCAGTGTCACGTTTCAAGAGCAGTATGGTTTGGTTCTGCTCTTACTATCAGGCCTGATGCAATTTATGCTTTAAAGAGTCCCTTGATGTTTTTTGGGCCTGCTCCTCAACTTTTGGTTCAGATTGCCACTATAAATGCTTATATTAAGATTGCCATCTCTCGGACAAGCTCTTATGATCATCCTAGTGCTGTATGGCATGACATAAGGATTCTTTTATTAATCCCCATCAATCTGTTAGTTCTCCTTATTATATAATAAACTTAATCCACACCATTAAAACCTTCTCAATGTGAAAGTTCCTAAATGGCTCTTGATTAAATTAAGCCAGGTAACCAAAAAATCATACCCCAATGCCACTAGTCTCAATTCATTATAGGGCTACCTAAAAACATTATCACAAATGCTTCCAAAGGACAATGAATACACAACTGATTTCCAAATGACTTCCTCGCAGTGATTTGTTTTCCTATCCACGCACACAACCAAGCTGCTTCACCAGAAATATACACTAAAACTACTAGAAAATGTGGTAAAGATTCACGAGCTGTATGCATAAAGTAAGAGCATTGAATCACAAACAGCCAACCAGGCAATCTCATAACATATTTGATTAAGTTTACTTCATCACAACTAATACTCAAAAGAGCACTCGCAATCATTACCTGCATGATACTCAAAACAGCATTGGCATGGATATCAGATCCTTCCCTACGGAAAACAGGGTCTCCTCTGGCCTGCGTGAAACAAATCAACAATGAAAATGGAAATAACATATTAGTTGGGGAATTGACAAAAATCAAATTAAACAAAATGGCAACAACAACAAACAAATCAACAATCAAAACAAAACAACAAAAATGAAGAAACGGAAAACCTAGACTTACCTTGACTGAAGTACAGAAATCAAATCAGATGTGGGGCTTCAGGTTTTAACCTCTTGTTTCTGAAAAATGGATGGAAATAACTTTGTTTCAGCCGAATGGGAAAGCGCGCAAGGAAATTACAGCTCGTCTAAAGAGAAAAAAGGGAAGTCGGTTGTTACTGTTGCAGTTTAATAGTGATTTTGAAACAACCACCGTAATTAGCGACAGTCAAAAAAAACTACTAAATATTTGATACTTAATGGTGGTTTGGACAAAATCATCATTAATCATTTGACATTTAATGATAGTTTTGACACAATTGTTGTCAAACATTTAGTACTTAGCCACAATTTTTACACAATCACAATTAAATATTTAGTATTTACCAGTTATTCAACAAAATCACAAATAAAAACTATCTCTAACATTTATTTTTTGCAAGGATCAAACTCAGGTCACTTGATCTGTGTCTTTAGTGGTGATTTGGATAAATCATAGCTAAAGAACTGCAGTTAAAGACACGTTTTGTTGTAGTGTACTTATGCTTGCTATCATTATTTTATCAATCATTTTTGGCTTAGCCTGAGTCTAATCTCTTAACAGAATTATAAGTTGCATTTTAAATTCGAAGCCCAGTACTCAATCGGGGATTTCATGTTAAGATGCGCCGACATTATACATAGACTTCAAATATAAAAATAGTCAAGTGGTCTATAAAATCTCGAACAAATATGAAGATATTTCCGCCAATTCAGAAATCTATACTATTTGGCAGTCGGTGAAATAGTAGAGATGATATTCAAACCATAGTTTTAAATTGAAGATATAGTTGCAATGGTTATTCTATAATTAACAAAATTATAGATAAATATACGAAAATACAAGTATTATGGTGTAAAATTGCGTAAAATTATGATTGTGATACAATTTGTAACAGTAATATTATGTGCAATACAGGGGCGGGCGTAGGAATTTTCGAGCAGTGGGAGCTGGGGTGATTGGATCTGTTCTCTAAAATAAGAAAATTTATAATTTGACCCTTAAATTTTTTACTTCTTTTCACTATGACTCATTTTTAAAGATTCTTTTCAATTTAGTCCCTATCAAATTTTTAATTTAATCCTTCTATCATTTTTTTTTTAATATTATAAAATAATTTTAAAAAAATTAAGTGGGGTCATGAGCCCCTCACTGAGCCCAACGTGAGTCCGCCCATGGTGCAAAATTACAATTGTGAACTACGATTTAGAACTTGATTCCAGCTGCTTCCTTGTGGTTTCTAATCTTTGAACTTGATTCCAGCTGATTCCTTGTGATTTCTTATCTTTGAACTAAGTTTTATGTGTTTTCATAGCGCGTATATAATTTTCCTTTACTTGATCAAAATTAGGCCTGCACTTCTATATCAAAAGTGTAAATTGTGTCGTACATATAGCAATAAATGTAACATGATCTGCCCGATAAATTTCTTGCTGGTTAACTGAGATTTTAGTCTTTATAATTTTTCTAAATTTATAATTTATTTTTTATAATTTTATTTTATGTAATTATATTCTAAAATTTAAAATTATTTATAATTAAATCTTTATTGTCAAATAATATTTAATTGAACTAAGAGTTTATCTATTTATTAAATTATATATTAATATTTTACTTATACTAAGTTACTATATTTATTTTACCAAAATTTATTTATAAATTTTTAGCTATTATATAAAAAATTGTCTTCATTATTTTTTTTAGGAGAATAAAAAGAAATCTTCATGTTAATAAGAATTAAAAAATAATGAACTTTTTTTTAATCATTAATTAAAAAAATGACAAAAAAATTTAAAAAATAAATTTTAATTGAATTCTAAGTTATTATATTATTTGAATTTAATATGAGTTAATAGTAGAAACTTAATTATACAATATTTCAAACTTTAAGATGTGATTATGTAAATAAAACTATAAGAATTAAATTATAAATTTAGTAAAATTATGAAGATTAAAATTTCTATTAATCCAATTTCTTGCTTAGGAAATTTCACAATGATGCTATTAGTTTGTAGACGACGAGACAGGAGTTGTCATTGGGCCCTGTCTGTTTTGATGGAAAACATTTTTTTTGTTAGAATATTTTTATTTATTTGTATTTATATAAAAAATATTAATATAATAGACAATATTTTATTTTTAAATATTAAATATAGAGAGTGGGTAGAAAATGATATATTTTATTTTAAAAAGAAAGTTGTTTTCTTTCAAAATCATGACATCATTTATTTTTTTAATTACAAATATATACATAGTATGAAAATCCTTTAATACAGATAAAAAAGACTTTCTTATGGAAAATACTTTCCAACAAAATAGATGAAACATTACACGTACCCACATTGAAATATTATTGTATTTTTTTCATATAATAATAAAGTATTAATTCTGTGTAAAAAAGACCAACACCTAACATAAATATTAATCAAACCTTATCAAACATTTCCTGTATACACATATTATCGAGAGTGACTAATGTCAAACTTGAACTCCCATGTATCCCGGTGCATGCGATTTTTTTTTTTTTCTTAAGGAATAATGAGATATTAAGGTTGTATTTAGTTCAAGGGAATATTTTTTGTTTTTAGTTTTGTGGAAGAAAACTGTTTTCTATTTTCATGAAGAGAAGTAAAAATTATGCTTAAAATGTTTATTAATGAAAACAATATATTTTTTGTATCGTGGCCTGGGCATCAATGTTGTGAAGAATAACATAATAATATTTAGGTTAAAAAAGTAAAAAATGTCATTTGATACAAAAGTGTTTCTAGTGGGGATAGAATTCATGACCTAATTTTTTTTTAATAAAAATAAATAAATTACAAAATCCCGTATTTTCTACTAAAAATTGGAGTTCTTTTTTCATAAAGAAAACACAAAAAGGTGTTTTAAACGGTTTTCTATAATTTAATTATAAATTAGAAAATGAAGAACCGCAATTTTTTTATTTTCAATCATTTGAACGTATTTTCTATATTTTACAAAATTTTAGAAAATAAATTCAGAAAACAAACCAGTTTTCTGTAATTAAAAGAAGCAAAATATCTACCGTAACACTTGATTTTACCGCGTGACAAATAGATACACAATCTTTTCTCGAAAAGAATTAATCCAATTAGATCTTCAAAAAGAATTGAACATTAAAAGAGAGAGAGAGAGAGAGAGAAGGAAGAAGAGTTCAAATACAATCTATATTTTCTCTAACATCTAGGAAGATCAGAAGGTGGAGGTGGAAGCTTCTGATTGAGTTTCTTTCCGTCCTGGACGATCCATGCCATCTTCAATCCCCAACTTGTATGCACTTCAAGGTGGCAATGCATGAACCAAACACCTAATATTATATCATAGAAATATCACAACATTATAAATTCCATAAAACCATAAAATAAATAAATAAATAAAACAGATGACTTTAGTCATACCAGGATTATCTGCAAGGAATCTTATAGCAACCCACCCTCCAGAAGGTACACTAGCTGTATTCCTTTCAGCTGGATCAACCAGATTGAACTTTGTAGGATCCTTTTTAGGGTCAAAGTTCCCAATGCCTTGACCAACAACGAAGAAGTTAAATCCATGAAGGTGAAGTGGATGACTTTCAGCTCCAATAATGCTAGTATCTTGCAATACTAACTCAACACGAGTATTATAAGGCAAAACCACAACCTTAGTCCCACTATTTACCACAATGTTACTTGGTGGATTGCCTGTGTAGTTGAATTTGAAATGTGGGTTAGCAGGAAAATCAGTGGTATATACACCTTTTGATTTGTTGAAGAAGTGGGCTTGGAGTAAGGCAGTGTTTGGCATCACAAAAGAAACGTTATTAACAGAAGCAGTAATTCTGGTGTTATTTGGCCCTTGGCATGGTTGGCTTTTTGAACAAGGGCTAATCCCCAAACCAACAGTGAAAAAGAAGCGCTTGTCAACAGTTTTTGGCACTTTCACGGGGAATTTTGCGTTTGCTAAGCTCCGAATTTTCTTGTTGAAGTTCATTGCAAAAACGCTGTCGTTGAACTTCGGAAGCTTCGTTTTAAAGAGAGGCAGATTTTTTTGTCTCGTTTTAGAATTTGACAGTGAAGTTTCCTCGTACTCGAGAAAACCTGTAGCTGTAGTGTTGTCAAAGGGGGCTGGACCCGTAGAATACGGTCTGGCGGCTATGAGAAAGGTTGCGTTTGGTGAATTTGGTCTGGCCTTGAGAAGAACATTGGTGGTTTGTCCTGGCGCGATGAGTACGATGTTCGTTTTAAAGGGATTCACGTAAACAGCGTCGGCTTCAACAACAGTGAGTGTGTGGTTTGCAATGCTAAAGAAGAGCTCGTTGTTGAGTGCAGCATTGATCAATCGTAGCAGATAAGTTCTTCCTGGCTTCACCTTCAGCTTAAATGTATCTGTATATAGAAACAATTTTCTTAATTTCTCAACACTTGTTGCATGATTCTAATCGGGTCATGATTTTAATTCCGATTTGCAATCATAATATTGTTGCATTCAACTTTACAACTATAATTTTTCTTTGTAATAGTCACATTTGTTTGTAATATCTTAATCAAATATAATGACTGAAATCACAATTAATGTCAAAAAGTATAACTGTTATAATGCAATAATATGACAAACTGTAGATGTTAAACCAATTGTGGAAACTATAATTTAAAATTATAATTTTACAGTGAAAATAATTGATCATGTGTATATATATTTCTTTTTAATTTTGTTTTTAATGAACTTGTGAAATATGATACCTTTAGCTGAGCAATTGTAGAGAGGACCTGGAAGACCGTTGATGGTGTAAGCATCTGAGAGATTTGGTGCCAATCCTGTTTGCATTGCTTGATTGATAACTTCCTCTGTGTCTGCTTTCCACCATTCTCCTGCCATTTTAATTGATGTTAGGTCACTTAACAATGGTTTAGAAAATCTTACCTAACTATTAATACAAATTGACTATGACGGTAAACTTAAGAGAAAGAAAAAATACAAATGAATTGAAGGAGAAGAAGGTGGATAACTTACTAAAACTTCACAAAAAATTGAGAATGCCATCTATCAAATTTTCATTTTTTTCCAATTTTTTTCTCCAAAACTATCATGAGGGATTTTAACCACAATTCTAAACTATGATTGTAATATGTTGAGATTATGGTGTCTTCTACAACAACAATATTACAATCTGGTTTCCATCAAACAATTTAGAATTATAGATTCTTAACTTAGTAAGTATGATGGATTCATAGACTTACCAAATACAATTGGAACTTCTTTAGCGGGTTGAGGAAATGGGTAAGATTCATGTCTTTTGGGAAGAATGACAATGGGTCCATACACAGTTGCTCTTAGCCATGAAGCATGAGCATGCCACCACAATGTCCCTCTTTGGCCACTAACTGTGAAATTGTACACAAAAGTCTGGCCTTGCTGAATAGGGCATTGTGTGATATAGGCTGGTCCATCTGCCCAACCACTCCTCAATTGCCTAACACCATGCCTGCAAACATGAATCAAATGTGTATATATTCATCATTTTGCTTCCAGTTATAATTACAAGTTAACTAAAAAAAATGGAATTAAGGGTGTATATATCATACCAATGGATGGTGATGTTGTACTGAACATGGTTAACAACTTTAATTACAAGTCTATCGCCTTCTCTCGTTATAATTCGAGGTCCTGGAAATTGTCCATTCACAGTCACAATATTCTTTGTTTGACAAAGCCTTGTCACATTTTGCAATTTGATCTGCAAAGAATAAAAAATTTAGACATTTGAGTTGAAATAACAATTCATTTGACAATGAAATGCCATAACTTTGAGCTGTAACATTCAAATTTATTTATAATTATGGTTGCAATTGTGATTCCGTCACAATTAACAAAATGCAAACAAATGCTGCAAAAAGAAATCATTGTGAAATAAATTACAATTGCAAACTGTAATTTAGAACTATGATTATGATTGTGACAATGCAACCCAAATCATAACAATAACTGCACTGCAAATCATGAGATAATGAGATCAAATAAGTAATAGACATACTTTTGCATGATAATGAGATCAAATATGACAATAGACATACTTCAAACTTGTAGTGCCTAGTAACTCTTGCATGCTTGGCTTGTATCAACTCTGGCAATATCCACAAAGTACAAATTGAAAGGAAAACAGCCCTCAAGAAGCCTAACAAGGAGCGATTGCTAGAACCCATTTCTTCAGCTTTCTTCTAAATTTCTTGAATGCAAATATTAGTTTATGAAATTAAATGATCACACTTTGTTTGGATGCATAGACCATAGAAATATGGAAGCTTATATACAGTGGCATATTGAGAACAACTTTGGTGGATATATGGCTAATTAGGTGACTGAAAATAAAGTATTGACTACACGGAAAATGCCTTCGACAATAAACTACATGTTTGATCAATCTACCAACTAGTTTGGAGTATAAAATAAGGCTTAATCCGGATTAGCACTTAGGTTTTGAAAAGGATTGCTGGTCAAATTGGTCCATATCGTTAGCATCATTTTATAACGGTATATCAGATGTCATATTTCAAGATAATTCTAATTGAGCATTAATAGTGTTTTTGTTTTAATTAAGGGCCTTTCTTCTCATCATTAGTAAAAGCATCTACTTTGTCTTCCATCTTTACACAAAGCAAGCAAGGTTTTAAATTATGATCCACAATCATAAATTTGCATGTAATATTGCTAATACAGATCGCATGGCAATCATAATGTTTTGTTATTTTACATTGTTACAATCAAATTTATTCATAATTTTACTAATCACAGTATAATCACAACCATAACTTAAAACTATGATATATAATTTAATAAGTAAATAAAATTACAAGCAATTCTTATGATAGTAGTCATATTATCATAAATATTAGAGTAATAATTAACTTTGATCAGATTATTTAAATTGTGGATCAAATAAGACAATGCGATTGTAATACTGAGGTTGCAGCATTTGTTTTGAATGAAATTCAGACCGCATTCATTATTATTTTTTACATTGACTAACAATTTTTCGAAAAAAAAAATTGTAACTGTATTACAACGGTAACCTTGCTTTAAATCCATAGTTAGATCATTTTTACAATTTCTTTATGCACACCAATAATGCATTCTATGCTACAACTAAGTTGATAATTCTTATTTAAAAAATCATCATGACATCATTTTTTGAAAAGGGAAGCTATAATCTATTATATTACTTGGGCTTGAGAAAGAGATTAGTTAGCTCTTATTTGGTCAAATTGGTCCAAATTAATTACTAGCAGATTAGTTTTCAATTAATTAAATATTAGTAGGGGTCTTTTTTATTTTTATTTTTCTCATTAAATAACTTGGGTATGAAATAAAATAAGCAATCTTGATGGGGAAAGAAATTGGTTATCACTGACTATGATAGATGACCTTCGTTGCCTTGTAAACTTCAACTTCCTGTTGTCAATACGTTCCTATTGTACACCATATCAGTTGTTGGCTGTGTCGGTTGTTAATATTGTCACGTTTTTTTTTAATATTTACATATATCAGATTTAGGAATGAAGATTATATAACAAGTAATTCAAACATATAGACATCTAAGAGGTAACTTTTTTCTTGTCTTTAATCAATAATAATACAAATATAAAATACTTTTAATTTTTTTTGGTTATTTTGAAGGTAAACTATTTTGTACGAACAGCTTCAGCAATGATGATCAAGCCAGACATTCTGGGTTCAGGATCTTTTCTTTGTAAATTTTTCTGGACTTAAGGCCCGTTTACCCAAAAAAAAAAAGCTAAAAGAAAATTAGAAAAGTATATTTGGTGGGATAAGCATTAGATGTACTAATAAATAATGTTGTAAAAATCAATTTAACAATTACAATAATAAATATAGCTAAAAAAATTTTGCTTATAAATAAACTTTTTAAATTAATATAACCAAATGTATATATTCTTATATTAATTCATATATAAATATAATTTTAAATTTTATTTTATTTTAAAATAATCCATATTCAATTTTATTTTATTTGTGTGTATGTTTATATATATAGTTGTGCACATCTAATTTATGTTCAATATTAATATTCTCTCATCACAAAATTGATCATCTCCATTTTTTTTCTTAAATTACTAAATTTTTTAGAATAACCTGTAAAATTATTTAAAGTATATCTACATTAGTAATAATAAAAATATATATTCATTATGTTTAAGGTTTAAAATTAGAAAATTTAATATATTCATTATGCTTAAATTATGCTTAAAGTTTAAAATTAGAAAATTTAAATTCAATTATTCCAATCTATGAAGTAAAAATAAATTTAAGGAGAAAATATACTTTTCCCATCAGTGAAATTGTCCCCATTTCAATTTATTCGTATGTGATATAAAGTGTCACAATGAGGCAATATGTGATTTGCACTATTAATAATTTGTTTACCTATGTGTCATGGGCTGGTAGCTCTCTAATTGAAACCATATGACACCTGTCGTCAACTCATGATCAACATGTCGGCCTTCCAATAAATTCAAGCCACACTTTAATAGATAAATGTGACATTGTAGGTTTTGTCATCTATACAGTCAAAATCCTATGCGCAACATATCCATAGGCAAACATAAGTATGTAATCGAAACATTCACACATACCAAGTTTCAAAAATCGTACCATATAATTAGCATTCAGTGTACATTGAGAAGAGACATTTTAAATAAGGAGAGAAACAACTCCATTTTATTAATATATACCTCATTACATATTTTTAAATATGTGAGAAAAGTCTCTAAGCCACCACACTCTAATCCCTAACCGATGTCACAGTGCCCACCCACGTCACTAGGTGCGCCCCCGCCCCCTAAAGAGCATTTCAAACCAAAGCCCTAATGGCACAAGTAAATATATATTTTTTCAAATTGACATAAGGGATTTTCTCCTAACTTAGAAGGATTCTAACACACCATCTCGTATAAACGCAAAGATAAAAATATAATGATCACAACCATTTACTTTTCTATTTGCACTGGATATATGATATATGCTAAAATGACACATATACCCCCTAAAACAGGAAAAATAATACACATGTGCATTTCCTCCCAAATTCGTACCACTAAACCTCCTCTTCACGTTTGATTTTCTTGCCAAGTTTTGCAAAAAAATTGAGCATATTTGCCTATTGAATTAGTTCACAAGGCTAGCTAATGACATTCTCCCCCACTTTAAATATCAAAGTCCACATTAATGCCTCAATCTAACATAGCTTCCATGAAGGTTTCTCCTATCGAGCATCAGCTTCTTGAATTTTCATATGGATCTTTAGCTTGCTCCACTCAATCTTCTCCTCCAATCATTTCATGCTTGTCTTTTTAAACTAACATCTTTCGAGAAACTTTGATGAATGACACCGTTAACCTAACATAGCTTTCAAGATAGTCATTAGTTGCTACTCTTCAGCTCCTCCTTTGACTTCCTTTTGGACTTGTCTCCTTCAACATGCAATATCAAGCATTTATTTCCCCTACAAACTTTGGTTAGAGTTGCCTTTGTAACTTTTGTGTCTTGGGAAATACTGCCTCCACTAATTTTGTGTTCTACCTCTATAAACTCTATTTCATTGCCCTAACACAAACTCAAGTGTCACTATCTCCATAACTTTTCAATATGTCACCTCTGCAACTTCTCTTGTCCCGCTGCCTTTGTAGCATTTGAATTATTACCTCTACAACTTGTATCTACCTCACTACCTCTGTAAGTTGCAACATGTTATCTCATATAGCTCTCGATTTGCTAACTCTATAACTTAAATGTGTACCTCTATAGATTGTGCATTTGCTTGGCATTTTGGATGTCTATTGACAAATAATCTCACACTTAATGTCCCATTCCAACGATATAAGAGATACAATTCTCATGTCTTATTCACGCGCTAGTCCATTCATGGCTAACAAAACATGACTTGCTTGCAAGTATCATTTCTTGCTCACAAGTTTGCTCACGTTGGGTTCAATCAATCCACTATACTTTGCTATACCACTTTCACACTCAATTGGATCCTTTTGACTCTCTCTAAATTGGCACCCTTATGGTATCTCAACCATCATAGTATATTTAGAGTTGATGCTATCTAGTATCATAACCCTCACAACCCCTCCTAGGTTTGCACTCTCTAATGCTAACATTTTGGAGTTGATACAATCTTGTGTCTTGGTCCTCACAACCACTCCTACGAAGACTAATGCCACATCTTAGCACTTCTTAAGTGACAACCTTCAATGTCTAGGCCTTCATAGCCTAGTCTGAGGGCATCATTTTGATGACTCCTTCTTCAAGCACATCCTGTTGATGGCTCCATCACATCAACAGCTTGATGGGAGTTGACCATAGAGCATCCTCCACTCTAGCTTGAGCTTCGCTTAGCTTGTGCACAAACAATTATGAATCTCATGATCATTACTGCAAAGCTTATCTTACAACTATGTAGTGCTAGCTCACTACACCTTGAGTCATTGCCCATTACTCTATCAAGTGACTATGTAGCTCAAGCTCATTATGTCAGGTAACATTACAGCTTCTCATGTGACTATGATGTGCTAACTCATCTACCATCTCATCTCAAATCTTGTGGATGAGCTCTATAGCTTACTTATTATACCTACACGACATTGCACAATAAATCCCTTTTGGATCAACTTTGTCCCCTCTGGGTTTACTCCTTTAAGTAAAATTCATGCCCTTCGACATGGTTTTGAACTCTTCTAATAAAATTAGTCCACTCAACACTTTAGAAGAGATATGTCATCTCGCAAGATGTGTCAATTATCTATTATAGCCACACTTTCTAGTACAACTATGGCTTCACCCTCTAAGCTTCATTGAAAGCTCATATGTCCTTTGTAGACATGATCAAGCTTTCTCTACAAGACTAAGGCTTCTCTTAAATCTTCCTTTCGTTAGATAAGCTATTCATTCACTCACTTTCTCGAGTGGTTTTGCATTCCTTTGAATGCTACTATAAATGAGTGCATAATCAATGTCTCATAATGTGTAACAAGTCCATCAACTTCTCCATATGCTTGTAGTTGATGCATTGTTAATGTTCCTTTGAATGTAATATCTTGCACACTAGCCCTCAAGTTACTTCAACATCTTGCAACCCTTTTGGCCAAATCTTTAGTAGCATCTCTTTGCTATTTTGATGAGTGTTTGCTTCACTTACAAGTGTCATATACTTTCAACAAGTTGAATCCACTAATGGTAGCTCACTCAATCTGCTCTCTTTAAAACATTTGGGCTTTGATAATAACTGTCACAAGTTGGTAGCTCTCTAACTAAAATTGTGTGGCACATATTGCTAACTCTTAGCCAATATACCAGCCTTCTAATAAATTCAAGCCACACTTGGATAAATAAATGAGGTATTATAGATTTTGTCGTACATACAATTAAAATCCTATGTGCAACATATCTGCAAGCAAACATAAGCGTGTAGTTGAAGCATTCATGCATACCGAATCTCAAAGAACACACATATAATTAGCTTCTAATATACATCGAGAAGGGTAATTTTTAAATAAGGAGAGATAC
The DNA here is from genome assembly GCA_026873985.1 of Saraca asoca. Taxonomy (NCBI): domain Eukaryota; kingdom Viridiplantae; phylum Streptophyta; class Magnoliopsida; order Fabales; family Fabaceae; genus Saraca; species Saraca asoca. Next base: position 12,675 of record JANHAO010002614.1, read on the forward strand.
AAGTCCACTTTATTAATATATGCCTTATTAAATAGTTTTGAGTATGAAAGGGGAATCTCCAAGCCATCATACTCTGATCCTTAACCCGTGTCATAGTGCCCACCCAGGTCACAAAACGCGCCCTCTAAAGAGTATTCTAAGCCAAAGCCCCAATGGCACAAGTAAACATACTTTTTCTAAATTAACATAAAGGCTTTTTTCCTAGCTCGAAAGGGTACTAATGCACCATCTCATATGGATACGAAGATAAAAATGCAAGAATCATAACCATATGCTTTTCTACTTGTATTAAATAAATGATTTATACTAAAATGATACAAATACCCCCAAAATGAAAAAAATATGGAAAAATAATACAAAATTGCATTTAATCATAAATTCATACCACGGGACCTCCTCTTCATGCTTGATTTTCTCTCCAACATTCATCCAAAATCGAACATGTTTTCTTGTCGTATTGGTTCACAAAGCCAACTTGTGACACTATATTAATTTATCATCCAAATCTAATGGATTTGCCACATGTCATCACGTGCTCTCTAATTAATCCTAATTTGACCCTAATTGCACCCTCATCATTCCCAATTTCCCTTTTCTCCTAAATCCAAAACTCTCAAGAAAATTTTACCTATAATTCTACAAGATTTCATTGGTACAATACAAGGAATGAAAGAATTGATTGCAATCTCCGACAAAGATTTGCAGAATGTGAAAGTCTCTTGCCTACGAAATAATTTACAATATAATTCTTGCATTGTACTGAAGAAATATTGCAAACCCAAAGATAAATTTTTTTTAGGCTTTTATATTTAGACAAAATGAGGAAATTGGGAATGATGGGAATGCAATAAGAGTCAAATAAGAGCTAATCACGGAGCATGTGATTAGAATATGATAAAATCCATTAGATCTAGATGAAAAATTAGCACAGATGGATAAAGTATTAACAGCGCAAATCATAGGTTACCTCTTTGCGATACTTTAATCCACAAGTAAGTAAATTAAAATTAGAGTCATACCACATGTGAATAAAGTATATTTTCTTCTAAATTTAACATATAAATTAATAATATATACAAATGGATAATTTATTTTTTGATTATAAAAAGTATATATTATTCCTTGCATAAAAATAACTGAAAATAAATATATTTTTATTTTAATTCATGTGATTAATACAAATAACTAATCAAATTTATTTTTAAATTGATGTTTTATATGATACTAAAGTAAGATTAATACAAATGATTAAATTTTACTTTACTTTTTCAAAAGAAAATTGATACCATCACATATAAAGATATCACAATATATACTTTATTTAGTATAAATAATTTAAAAAAGTATTTAAAAGTAGGTTAAATTTATAAAGTGATCTTTTTTGGAAAAGAATATATATTTTATTTATTTTATATTATAATTTTGTGCAACGCACAAGCCCATATCAAATTATTTTTTAAAAGCAAATTTAATAATCTAGCCTTTAAACTTAAATAATCAAGGCAAAATAAACCATCTTTCCACATTTAGTCTAGAGGGCTAACACAAAAGGACTGATATAATCTATCAAATACAAGGTTTGTCCTTCCTACCATGTGTCACTATATGAAGAGGTTATTTTTTAAGTAAATTTTCAATTTTGAACTTCATTTGTTAAGCAAAGTGTCATTTATAAAGGCATTATAAGTCATTTGTTATGTGTGAAAAATTATTGTATAAAGTGTGAAAAAATGATGGATTTATCCATTTATATAAGAGTTAGATAATGTTTAGCATTAGAAATAAACTGCATTTATCATCATTATTTGACATAAAAATAGATTTTTTTATTATTTAATATAACTGCTTAAAATTGAGGTAGTAGGATCTTAATTGCAATTGTATTATGATTGTCGAATTGTGGAAATATAAATATTATAAATGTTATAAATGATTGCATTGTGATTGCTCATTATCATCCCATCACCAAATTGTATGGCTGAAAATTAATAAATTATAAATGTTTTTACACAACCAACAATTAGGAAGAGATAAATATTTAGCACATTAATATTTAACATCATACTTGATATATAATTGAAGATAATTTATATTTAAGATCATGACTAATTGATATTTATAAAATTATAAAAATTTAAAATTTATTTTTATAATGCTATTATTGGTTAGGTATTTTCGTATTGAAAAAAAAAATATTTTGAGTGATTTGAAGAAAACATATTTATATTGAAAATACAGCATAGCTAACAAATATTCATAATTTTTATAAATTTAATTTTTTAATTTATATTTATCTTGAAATATTTTTAAATTTTAGGTTCTAAATATTAATTGTGTGAAAATGGTTTTTTTTTTTTTTGCATATATCTATTATCATTATTATTAGGCATAAATTTTATAGACTATCAATTAGTTAATTAAGTTTGTTTCAGATTTGTGAAAGATTTTTAAATTTAAAGCTCTAAATATTAATTGTGTCAAAATGATTTTTTTTTTTTTTGCATAACTATAGTTTTAAATATCTCTAAAATATTACTTATGTATACCAAAATTAAAATATTAATAGAGGGAAAGATTTATTTTACTAGATGATGAAACTCAATCGAAGATATGTTCTCTTTTTTTGTGTAAATATGTGATATCACTACAAATATTTAACTTATCATTTTGGTTTGTAGCATGAACAACTTATGAATTGGGAAATACTTAAATGACAATGCTTCCAATTGTGATGCATATGCCAGTCATTTCATTTTCAATGAATCATGTTGATATTAATTTTCTATGAATCAATACATTACAATTGCAAATTTACACTAGTGACATGTACAATGCACAGTTTTTTATTAGTTATATTCAATACCCAAGTAATAGTTGACAACAAAATTTAAATTTTAAAATTCGTCAATCATTGTAAAATAATTTTTTTGATTAAACCATTCTCAAATTAGAAAGAATGTATTCATTAAAAAAAGGACTGGATGGTGTCTATTTTATATCTGGATGACTATAATTTCAATAAATCTAATGCAGCTATGAGGAATAGAATCAATCATAACTAATAAAAATGACAGGAAACAATTAGAGGAAGCCAAATTTTTATTCTCCAGTCAGACTATTTTTTGTGGACATATATTATTAGAAGTCCTTACTAAATTTTGAAAAAAAAAAAAAAAACCCCTCAATTTAAGGCTGTGTAAACTTCTAATGTGGAAAAAAAATAAAAATTAGAAATGACAAAAATGAATAAAAAAAAATGAGAAAGGACAAATAAATTAAAAACATAGAGATGAAAATTTGTATTGAATATAAATTCTACTTATAATTTCATTCCTCTAATATATAAATTAATTACATTTAATCCCCTTTAAATGTATTACTCTATGTTAATTCATCAAATAAACAAATTGGATCACATCTGATCAATATTAATAATTTTGTTTCCTTGATATATAAATTGAAACAAATTAAATGATAGGACAAAATCAACTCCCGTTCCACATTCTTTCTAAAGGGCTAATAGAAAATGTTTGACATTATTGTATAAAGCACTCAAGTCATCATTGGCATTAAAAATTTAATTTTGAAATTTGTCAATCATTGTAAAATAATTTTTAGATTAATTCATTCTCAAATTAGAAAGAATGTTCTCATTAAGGAAGGATTCTATGGTGTCCATTTTAAATTTGGAGAACCATAATTTTAGTAAATCTAACCTGATATAAGAAAGAGATATTTCAGTAAATCTAGCACTACTATGAGAAAGAGAATCAATCATAACTAGTAAGAATGATAGGAGGCAAAATGGGGAAGTTTGATTCTTAGTCTTTAGTGAGACTATTTTTTTTAGACATATATTGTTCAAAGTCCTTATTGAATTTAAAAAATCCCCTCAATTTAAGACTGTGCAAACTTCTAAAGAGGGAAAAAAAGAAATTAAAAATAGAAATTAAAAAGGAGAAAAATTACATAAGAAAAATGAGAAGAATAAATGAATTAAAAATGTAGAGATGAAAAGTTGCATTAAATAGAAATTTTAAATATAATTTCATTCCCCTAATATATAAATTAGTCACATTTGATCTCTTTCAAATGTATTATTCTATGTTAATCTCTTTAATAAACAAACTGAATCATATTTAGTCTACATTAGTAATTTTGTTATCCTAATATATAAATTAAAACAAATTAAATGAATGGACAAAATTATATTAAAAGTATATAAACAAATAAAATTATCTCTTGTTCCACATTCTGTCTAAAAGGCTAAAAGAAAAAGGCTAACATAATAATATTAAGTACCCAAGTAATCATTGACACTGAAAATTTTGTAAATCATTTAAAAATATTTAAGATTAAACCATTCTCATATTACAAAAAAAAAGTGCTTATTAAAGAATGATTGTATGGTGCCTATTTTAAATCTAGAGGATCATAATTTCAATAAATCTAACTCTACTATATAGAAGAGAATCAATCATAACTATTAAGAATGGCAGGAGGCAACTAGAGGAAACCAGGCTTTTAGCCTCTAGTGAGATTTTTTTTTTTTTTTGGGTATACATTGTTAAAAGTCCTCCTTGAATTTTAAACTATGCAAACTATTAAAGTGGGAAAAAAAGAAATTAATGATAGAAATTAAAAAGGAGAAAAATGCACTAACAAAAATGAAAATGAATAAAAGAATTAAAAATGTAGTGTTGAAAATTTGCATTAAATATAAATTTTAATTACAATTTTGTTTTCCTAATATAAAAATTAATCGTATTTAATCCCATTTAAATGTATTACTCAATGTTAATCCCTCTACCAAACAAATTGGATCACATTTAATCTACATGAGTAATTTTTTTCCCTAGATATATAAATTAAAACAAGTTGAATAGTAGGAGAAAATTAACCCTCATTTCACATTCTATCTAGAGGGCTAATAGAAAAGGGTTGACATAATTATATCAGGCACCTAAGTAATTGTTAACACTAAAAATTTAATTTTCAAATTTATCAATCATTTTAAAATAATTTTTTAGATTGATACATTCTCAAATTAGTACAAATGTACTCATTAAAGAATGATTGTATGGTGTCTATTTTAAATCCAGAAGACCATAATTCAATAAATCTAATGTTGTTATAAGAAAAAGAATCAATCAAAACTATTAATAATGGTAGGAGGTTACTGGAAAAGCCAGATTTTTAGTCTTTAGTGAGACAATTTTTTTTTTGGGACATATATTGTTAACAATCCTTCTTGAATTTGGAAAAATCCCCTCAATTCATGACTGTACAAACTTCTAATGAGGGAAAAAAAGAAATTAATAATAGAAACCATAAAGGAAAAAAATGACCCAAAAAATGTAGAGATGAAAATTTACATTAAATATAAAATTTAATTATATTTTTATTTCTCTAAGGTATAAATTAATCACATTTGGTCCCCTTTACATGTATCACTGTGTGTTGATCCTTCTAATAAACAAATTTCTTCATATTTGGTCTTTATTAATAATTTCATTTCCCTAATGTATAAATTAAAACAAATTAAATGATAGGACAAAATTAACCCTTGTTTCAAATTTTGTCTATAGGGTCTATAGGGGCTAATAGAAAAGGGATGACTTAATTATATTAAGTATCCAAGTAATTGTTAACGTTGAATATTTAATTTGGAAATTTGTCAATTATTGTAAAATAAATTTTTAGATTAATCTATTTTCAAATTAGAAAGAATGTGACCAATAAAGAAGGACTGTATGGTGCCTATTTTGATTTTGGAGAACCATAATTTTAATAAATCTAATGCTACTATCAGGAAGAGAATCATAATTACTAAGGATTATAGAAGGTAACTAGAGGAAGCTAGATTTTTAGTCTCTAATGAGACAATTTTTTTGTGGAAGTATATTTAACTCTTTATCTAACTAATTTAGTTTTTTAAAATATATTAGGTATATTTTAGTATTATTGATTAAGAATCTAAAACTTATGTATATTTATTTCACTTTCTTAAACTGAATCTTAGATTTAATTAAAGTGCATTTAAGATTTCTATTTTAATTATTTTAGTTCATCATGTATGCTATTGAAATACCTATTTTAATGATAGGAGATTTTTTTTAAAGAAAAAAACTCAAGTTTATTTATTGGATTTGATGTAAGTGAACTAGATATGTTTTTACACTTCATTTATATGATCTATAACCACTCTCATTTTTACAATATTTTTACTACATAAAAAGAAAATTTCTAGTTTAAAAATTTTGCTTAAAAAAGGGCAAGAGAACAACTCATTCGACCTCCTTTTTCTTAAAAATTTCCCATACTCTTGTCTAAAAAGGAGACTAGAGCCTGAGCCCCTTCCTAAGCCCTAGCTTTCAAAAAAATTTCCTCTCTTACCAACGAAGTAGGGATTGTCACCCCTTTAACCAGCCATTGTCATGCCACCTTCACCCACTTAGTTCAACTAGCCTTCCTCCTCATTGTAACTTCCCATTTTTCTTTCTCTTCTTCCTCTGTTGCTAGCCAGAAAGGGCAAATTCAGTCATGGCTGATGAATGAGCTACCTATTGGAGCAGAGCAGGGTGGTTGGAGTTATAGCACACTCATTGGAGCCACCATGTGCCATCAGACCACCTTCCTATTGATTCTACTATATGAGTTAGCTAGGTTTGCACTTAGTCAATCCTCATTTCCTCGAGTGACTAAAATAACTGAGTTCCTCTTGTGCTAGCTAAAATCATATATTCTGAAGATGAATTTATACTCCAATGGTTCCAATCAATAAAGGTTTTCTTTAAATTAAGTCTAGGATTGTAGATAATAGTTTAGGACCTAGGGCTTTTAATTCTTAATTGAGTTAAATTAAGGAAAATTTATAGTGAGTTGGATAAATTAAGGAAATTTACTTCTAATCCAAATTTCAATTTGTGGAGGTTGTTTCTTTGTGTTATATAACAAACATTCCATGAAATTGCTAATGACATGCATTCCTTATTGAATGAGGAAATTTTCCAAGAGCACCTCTTGTTAATTGATTGAAGATGTCATGTTGGTTGAATTCTATTTATTTGTTTTGTTTCATTGTGTTATGCCCTTTTGAGTTAAAAGGATGAGTGGCTATTTTAAGTGATTAGTTGCATACATTATAAGTCATTAGCTTTCATTGTGCCATGAATTCTTGTTAAATCATTGTTAGAAGGATTGTCTCATGGGATGGTTGACTGCGTGAGTTAAACATAATAGCCAAATTGAGCCATGAAGCTCTATGGAGCCAATGTGGCAATTTGTTTAAGTTTTGCTAGTTCACATAATTCCTTTTATCTTTGATTGTATCTGTGATCCACCAGCTTGGGATTAAGTGAGGGAAACACTTGTATAATCATTAAGAGATAGGATCAAAATCTATAGTTTTACCATAGACCCCACCTCCATTCATGAAATTTCATCATCTAACAGGGTTTTTGAATTTTTTTTAATATTTTTGTCATTAATTTATTGATTATCCTTATTTGGTTTCTTCTTGTTCTATGATTTTTTTCCTATGTATGACTCAGTCTTCTCATGATTTTGAGTTGAAATTTGACCTAGAAATTGAGAAAACCTTGTAAAAATTAAAAAGCAAGGCTCTGCATACTTCTACTATTCGAGTTACTACTTCAACACTTGAACAAATAAGAGCTTCATCACCTAAGACACATAGAGCCGTTAATCTAGTCTCCAGCAACTCATCTAGCAATCTAAAATTGGAAGACATGGTTATGAATCACAAAACTCTAAAAGAGCTGGTTACTCTTGAGTTGAATCAACAATCCTTATGTATTGAGTATCCTAATCTTGATGCTACCTTTGAACTGAAATCTAGATTGGTACACCTATTGCCTACCTTTCATGGTATTGCTAGTGAAAATCCACATAAATAATTGAAGGATTTTCATGTGGTATGTCCAACCTTGAGGCCACAAGGCATCTCAGAAAAGCAAATCAAGTTGAAAGCCTTTCCTTTCTCACTAGCAAATTTAGCCTATGATTGGCTATACTACCTTCCATCAAGTTTCCTTAATTTTTAGCATGACATGAATAGACTCTTCCTAGAAAATACTTTCCTACTTCTTGAGCTACAAACATAAGAAAAGAGATATATGACATCCGACAATATAATGGAGAGACTCTATACAAGTACTGGGAACATTTCAAGAAACTTTGTGCTAGCTACCCACACTACTAGATTAGTAACTAACTCCTGATCAATACTTCTATAACAGACTACTACCAATAGATAGAAGTATGATAGATGTTGCAAGCGGTGGAGCATTAGTTGATAAGACCCTAGAGGCTGTATAGAACTTAATTACTAATATGGCAACAAACTCAAAACAATTTGGAGCTAGAATAGGCCATACACTAAAAAAGTTTAATGAGGTAAACATATCCAGTATTGAACGTTAACTATCTAATTTAACCTCTTTGATTCATCAATTGGTTGTAGGACAAATGTAAGTAGCTAATGTGTGTGGAATTTGCTTACTATCTGGACACAATACTGATGTATGTCCCACATTGCAAGAAGAAGAACCAATACAACAGGCTTACATAATAAAAGGATTCCAAAGGCAAAATAGAAGTGATATGATCCATACCCCAACTTATACAACTCTGACTAGTGAAATCATCCAAACCTAAGTTACAGAAACAAAGCTGGCCAATGTCATTATTAGCCCCCATTGCAAGCCAAATAGCAAGCAAACCAAGCTTCAAAAGGAAATATTTTGAAGAGATTGTTCACACTCCAGCCAATAGCACATTGCAATTCCAACAAGAAATAAGAGATAACATTCATAACCTATAGACGTAAATCAATCAGCTTGCAACAACAATCAACAAGCTGGACACTCAAGTTTCAAGCAAACTGCCATCCCAAATAGTTATAAATTCCTGAGAAAATATAAGTGCAATAATGTTATAGAGTGGAAAAGAAATTAAAACTAGAAATCAAGCCTAACCAATTTCAGCTAATAACAGACAAAAACAGAAAGATATAGAAGATTTAGAAGAAAAGGTAAACTCTCAACCTATAGTGGCTAATTCTATTCTTCCTCCTTTTTCTAGTAGACTGGCTAATTATAAGAAAGAATAACAAGAACAAGACATCCTAGGACCTTCAAAAAATAGAAGTGAACATACTCCTACTCGATGCAATCAAACAAATTCCAAGGTACACAAAATTTCTCAAAAAGTTGTGCATCACAAAGTGAAAATTAAGAGTTAATGAGAAAATAAGTGTGGGAGAAAATGTGTTTACTATTATTTAAAGAAAATTGTCTCTAAAATGCATGAATCCAGGTACTTTCACAATTCTTTATGTCATTAGTAAGACTCGTTTTGGATATACTATGTTAGATTTAGGTGCATCCATAAATATATTGTCATATTCTATCTATGCATCTTTGAAATTAAGTCCTTTTAAAGAAACAAGTTTTATTATATAGTTGGCAAATTGATCTAATGTATACCCTAAAGGAGTAGATGAAAATGTTTTGATACAGGTTAATGGTTTTGTCTTTTCAGCTGATTTCTAAATTTTGAACATGGAGGATGACACTTTACCAAATCCAACCCTAATGATTCTAGGAAGGCCTTTCTTTAAAATAGTCAAAACAAAAATTGATGTCTTTGATGACACAATCACTATAGAACTTGATAAAGAGACTATAAAATTTAAGGGCTTAATGCAAATTGAAGAAACAGTAGAGATAGTTATGAATTTAAAGAAATGACAATGGTGTTACAACCTTCAATGTTATAAGCACCAGCTCTAGAATTGAAGCCAGATTGAGGAGAGCTACCTCATTGAGCCAATGATATTAAATAATGGCACTAGTTAGGAGGCAACCCAAGAGTGGCTAACAAGCCAAATTTACTCTCTTACCTTTTCTCTTTTATTTTATATGTCCATGATTTTGGTAATGATTATATGCCTTACATTTGGGACAACATAAAATTTAAGTATAAGAGGAGGATTTAGGATTTAATTTTCAATGTTTTTCCAATTTCAATATTTTGCATTTTAAAAAAAAAGTTTGCTTTGTTTATGTAAATGCTTTTCAATGATTATGTGATTTATTCTTACCCTATCTCTTTTATTTTAAAGCTTTTTAGGTTTACTCCTCTCTCTCAAAGTCAATTGAGCACTTAAGGGCTATCAACTAGCAATTTCCTTATAACCCTTTTATAGCCATAGTCACTAGATCTTTCTTTAGGACTCAAGCAATCCCACCTTATAATCTGCTGATTTCAAGTCTCACACCAAGGTAAAATTCCTTAGCTCTCAAGGATCATAAAAGTGTTTTCCTCACTCAGTCCAAGGCTAGTGAATCATAAATACAATCAAAGATAATACAAAAAATTCTAAATTTTCACTTAGAATAGATATGCATATGAAGAACTATTTCTTTCAAAAATAGCTTAAGAAGATTTAAAGATAAGCTTATAGCTCTAGATCCTTGAATTTCTTGTTATGCTATCTTGATCAAAAGGAGCATCCAATTTATAGAAGGGTGAGAGGCTTTGGAGCAAAGAGTAAGAGTTGCAATAGTGATAAAGTTGTCATTTGGCTATCATACGGCTGTTCATGTGATGTTCAGTTGCAAAGAGCAAATTTAACAATATTTACTTGCTCCTTTTGTGTACAACTTGTTATTCCTAATGTTGAAATAGATAAACCAATTGTAAGGCTGCATAAACAAATTATAAAACCCCTAAAACATGTTAGCACCATAGTAAATTCAAAAATATAGCTGTTATATAGTGGTTGCAATGATATATCACTATCACAGTGTGCAAAGAGCAACTTGTTCTTTTTGTCCAATTTTCAAAAATAATTTGGAAAATAAGTTTTGTGACCAGCTAGCAACAAGTTGCCATGGTAAAACATTAATATAATAATTAAAGCACTAAGGTAACACTTTTAACATTATTTTCATAAGATTAAATCAAAAAGACACTTAACAAGATCTAACAAAGATATTTTAGCTTATGCAAACTAACCAAGATAGATCATCATCAAAACACCTAAATAATAGGAAATATTATACCATAAGGGATTTCAATGGTACATAAAACTCCAATAGGGTTCCAATTTGGTACCCATTGGGAGGGAAATTAATCAGTCATGTGATATTAATGGTCAAATTAGATTGTTTTCTTACCTTCGAAAGTCACATGATTTGCACGTTTTCTGATGTAATAAAGTGAATTTTACTTATTTTCCTCCCAATAAATGCGGCCTTATTGAAAATTTGAGTGACAAATAGAATTTTCTATCTTAAATTTGACAAGAGTTATCATTGGACCTAATTTAATTTAGTTTATATACTAAGAGGACTAAAATAAAATATTTTATTTAAAAGGTTCAATGCAATCACTTTGTCTATTAAGACAATTTTAATTTGTTATTATATCTTATTCTCTCCATTCTTTTTTATTTGTCAAGTGAACAAGCTATTAACAAAGAAAAGATACTATAGTCACAAAAAGGAGGAGAAACAAAATAACAGACAAACAACAAAAGAAAAAAAAAATACATCAGAAGAAATAACACAAATGAAACTAGAGAGGTAAATGAATGGAGTGCAACCTTAATGTTTTCAAGTTTTGTTTACTGAATAAATAAATAAGTTCAAACTTAGCTTATTTAATAAACGAGTCTAAAATTGTTTTTAAGTTCAATTTGTTTAATAAATAAATAAGTTTGAATTTAACTTGTTTAACTCATTTATTTTAAAAAAAAATAAAAAATTTAACCAAGATATAAATAATTTTTATTCATAATGAAAAAATATTCATATCTTTAGTCCTTTACATTTCAATATTTCATCTAAAAGTAAGTCATCATTTTATATTTAAATCTTCTTATTACTAAATTTATGCAAACTGTGAAATTATTTAGCAAGTTATTTTATAAAAAAATTAAATATTAAATATTTAAAAGAGGCCACTCAATAAAAAATAAATATAATATTATAATTATAATATGATATTTCAAAATGATTATATGATATATATATATATATATTTATACCAAGATATTATACATAATCATTTTTAATTATTATTTTTAAACAAGATATTTATGAATTAAACAAATTGAATTTTAAGATTCTTAGCTCAACTCATTTATTAATCAAGTTTAATTTCATGTTCAAGCTCATTTATTGATTAAATGAACTAAGTCGAGTTGAGTCAAATCCTTATGCAAGCCAAAGTCGAAATAACTCACATATAGCTCAACTTATTTACTTCCCTAAAAAAAATGTTGAAACAAAAAAAAAGGGGGAATTACACCACAAGAAAGAATGCACATAGAACTAAAACAAAAAAACAAACAAACAGGGAGACCAAAAGCAATTGAATGGTAAGATGCAAGAGTGGGAAATTGGGGTTTAAATAGCATCAATCCCAACCTTGTGGATTTCTTTGAGAGAGTCAAAATCTTGTAATGAAATGAGAATGAATTAAATAAAAATACTTAAATGTTAAAAATTTTATGTTTCCAATACAATTAAATATACTAGTTACTGATGGTAAAATTTGGTTCTATAAATCCAAATTTTGGTCAACAGAAACAGTTCTTGAAATCCCTAAGTTATAGGCTAATTATGCAAGTTTTAACTAAGGAAAAAGAGAAAAGGAGGAAGAGTGATGGACACTGAAGTTTTTAACATAGTTCAACTAAAGTTAATCGATCCCTACATCCACAGTGGTTTGTATATTGCCTTTAGGCTATGGTTTCCCTTTGAAATTCAGCAAGGTTACAGTATACAAGCTCTCTTTGTATTTCTGCAAAGTTTTTGCATGTGTTTTCTCCCCCCTGTAATGTTCTCCTTCCTGCTATTTATAGAGGTTAGAAAGTTACAATTATAAATTTACAAGTTGTAATTCTATTACATCAAACATTAAATGTACAAGACTACATAGACTTCTACAATTCAGCTTCTGTAGGTTACTTTATGTAGGTGGGCCCCTGTTTGTTAGGTCTGTAAGTTGACATATGCTTGTCTCATGCTTAACCTTAGTGAGCTTCTAGCCAAATGTAGCACTTCACAAACCAGATCTTTTAGCCTAGAGTCGCTAATGTCCTTCAGTCGTAAGGTTGAGCTCGCTCTAGATGAAGGGAGCTTGAGCAAAGGAAATTGTTGGCCATGAGTGCTGAGGCTCGTCTTTTAACGAGCTTTGTCTCGCATTGAACACGTGGCTCATAACCTGGTGACCTTTGCTTAGCGACCTTAGGGTCAAACGAGCTGGGCTTCTCCCTTTAGACTCACTTATTAGGCCTTTTGCCAACCCGTTTACGAAGTATCAACTTTTACCTATAACACTAGTTAACAAAACTCTTATTTTAGTTTTTTATTCAATCAAACACCATCAAACCTAACCTTACCAAATTCTTTGAGAGAGAGGGAAACAGAGAGATAGAGACCTTCAAAAAGAGGAAAGGGAAAATTTTGAATTTCTTAAAGCACACTTTTGGATGAGGGCTAAATTCCAATAAACATAAAATGAAGGGAACTTTCTATAAGCAATGTCCTCGTCACGCCTTCAGCTTTGGTTGTTGGTCAATGATAAGCACCAAAGGGCACCAAAAAAGAAACAGCACCAAGGAAACCTCTCAAAGCAAAGGATTATTTTGGGGGAGTTTCATTTTTAAGAAGGTGAATACTTTTATTATTAAATTACTTCTCTTTAAATATTAAAATAAATTAGTTAAATAAAAAATATAATTTTAATGTAAAAATTATAATCTAATAGAATAAATACTCATCTTTTTAAGAGATTAAGGGGTCGTTTGGCATGTTGTTTTTTTTGCTTTAAAAAATAATTTTTTTTCTATTTTATAAAAATAAAAAATTTATTTATCATGTTATTTTTATAAATTATTTTATAAAAATATAATTAAAAAATAATTTTTAAGAAATACTATTTAAATATTTTTCTTTTTGTAAAATTGTTTTCAGATTTCTTAGAAGATAAGGAGAACACTGTTTTGGTAAAGTTATAAATAATAGTTCTCCAATTTTAGAATTCACTACTTCTGCTCGCATTGGGTTGCACTCTACTCTCCAAGCTTGAGCAGAGTGCAAGATTTCAGAGAATGAATATTGAGCTTGTAGGCATTCTTGGGTTAACGACGACGGCGACGTAGTGCCAAAAATTTCTTGCTCAAGTACTGAATTGGACGCAATAATCTCAGAAAGGACCTAATTTGAATAGGATTCTTATAAGTAATGCCTCTGGGTCGAAATGAAAATGGCGAAACCTGAACCCAGAAGCCAAATCGTCATCGAGCCATTGGCGCAGTTTAACCTTTCCAACCACTCTTGAAGTTCAGTTCGATCACTTGCCATTTCCAGAACCTCCGATTCTCAAGCTTCAGTCATTGTTGGTACACATTCTGGAACAGTGCTTTTACTCTCTTCAGATATAACCCAACAAATGCCACCAATTCCCAAACCCATTTGGGTTTTCCAAAAGACACTTCTTTTTTGCAAAAGCTTTCATTTATAAGAAGCGTTTCAGTGAGTGGTTCGGCTGTGGATTCTACAATTGTACTCAGTGAGATACGAAAAATATTATTGCTTTCAGATGGGTCTTTGTTTTTGGTTGATTCTACTCTCTCTTAATCAGTGAAAAGGTTAAATTTTGTTAAGGGGATTTCTTTGGTTACAAGGAGATTAAGGAGTGGTGAATCAGAAAGTTCAAATTTGTTAGGCAATGTAAATAATTTGACAGAAAATTCGAGCACAGGTCAACGGCTTAGGGTAGTGGGGTTAGAAGATCAAGGAAAATGAACGGCGCAATGATAGTAATAATGTTTTTGCTGTTGTTGCTAGTAAAAGACTGATTCTTGTAGAGCTTGTTTTCAGAAATAGAACTAGAAAAAGTGACAAAGAGTTCGACCTGGCAACTGGCTCTCTTGTGACATTGAGAGAGATTCAGTTTGTTGATAGGATTATTACCATGGTGTGGCTAAATGATTCCATTATTATTGGCACGATTAACAGGTATAGCTTAATTTCCTATGTTACAGGGCAAAGTGGTGTAATATTTTCCTCACCAGATGTATCTTGTCCACCACTTTTGGAATTGTTGCGGAAGGAATGAAAGGTGCTTTTGTTGGCAGACAATGTAGGAATCATTGTTGATGCCCGTGGTCAGCCGGTGGGTGGTAGTTTGGTCTTTCATCATGGTCTGCATTCTATAGGAGAGATATCATCCTATTTGGTTATTATAAATGATGGGGAAATTCATTTGTATCATAAGAAATTTGGAACTTGTATTCAGACATTACCATTTGGTGGTAAAGGAATGTTGAAGTATAAACTTGTCAAGCCTTCAAATTGGACTTTTTTGAGAATCATAAATAGGCAGCAACAATTGTGGACTTTGCAACATGCAATTTCAA
>JANHAO010002615.1:0-28138 GCA_026873985.1 Saraca asoca
GTCGATACATGGAGGCTCCAACTTCAACTCACATGCAAATAGCTAAAAGGATTCTTCAGTACATCAAAGGAACAATTGACTATGGCTTAGCATATGTTCATTCCAACAATTTCAATCTTGTTGGATATAGTGACAGTGATTGGGGTGGAAATATTGATGATCGTAAAAGTATTATCAACTTCATATTCTTCATGGATGATACTGCATTCACTTGGACCTCAAAAAAGCAAATGATTTTGACTTTTTCGACTTGTGAGGTTGAGTATGTTGCAACTTCTTCCTGTGTTGCTCATGCCATTTGGCTGAGGAAATTATTAAAGATGCTACATATTCCCAAGATGAAGCCACTACAATTTTTGTTGATAACGAGTCGATATTTCACTAGGAAAGAATCCTATATTCCATGACCGGAACAAACATATTGATACAAGATTTCATTTTATCAAAGATTGCATCGAGAAGAAGGAAGTGGAGCTCATTTATGTGAAGACCAATGATTAAATTGTGGACACTTCACCAAAGTTTTAAAGTATAAAGATTTTTCATAGTTACACATATGGATCGAAGTTATTAAGAAATATCAAGTTTAAGGGGGAGTGTTCAAATATTAAACTTGATATTTTAGAAAGTATATATTTAATAAGGGTTCATATCTCTAGATCATTCAAGTATCTAGATGGTTCAATTAATCTTTTAGTTCATAGTATCTATAAAGTTGAAATTAATAATTTATGTATTTAATTAATTAACATATTAAAAATGTAATTTATATATTTAATTAATTAACATATTAAAAATGTTCATTGTACTATATATATATGTCTTGTTCCTATAAATACTATTGTATTTGAGCCAGTTTTATCAGCCAAACAAAATAATGAAAGTAATATTTCTATAAATAGTTTCTCTCAAACCTATCTCATTATCCTTCCTCCAACATGCCTATGGTTTCTCTATTCCTGCCATCCTTTCTTTGCCTCTTTCTCGTCCTCATTTTTCAAGCTACACCTCAGTCTGATCTCAAAGTAAAATTATGTTTCGATAACTTCGGCCGATCCACCCCCAATAGCACCTACCAAACCAACCCCAACTCTGGTAGATACACCCCCAATAGCACCTACGAAACCAACCTCAAAATCCTTCTTTCAAGGCTCACTTCCAACGCAGAAATAGATTATGGGTTCTACAATTCTTCGTACGGAGACTATCCTGATACAGCTTATGCATCTGGGCTTTGCAGAGGGGATGTAACGCCAGAAGCTTGCCGTAATTGCATAAAAAATTCTTCAGTCATTTTGCCAAAGCAGTGTCCATTTTTGGTTCAGGCAGTTGGAGTAAACGACGAATGCATCTTGCACTACGCCAACGTTTCAGTATTCGGTGTCCAGGAAAATCTTCAATACTGGATATATTGGTCCAATGATACAAATTCCACAAATTGGGACAAATACGTCATTATGCTTAAGGACTTGCTTGAGAAACTAAAAGGTGTTGCTGCATCCGGTGACTCCCTTCGCAAGTTTGCTGCAGGACATGTCAAGGATATTACAAGCTCTCAGGTTATTCATGCCTTTGTTCAATGTCATCCGAATTTGTTGGAGGCACAGTGCAGGAACTGTCTGGAACGGGCATTCTCCAACATTCAAAAATTTTGTGATGGCAAGGTTGGTGGAAGAATCATTATACCAAGCTGTAACTTCAGATTTGAGAACTACCGTTTCTATGATGCTTCAGTTGATAAATCGATTGCAGCATCGTCACCGGAAAACACCGCTCCTGCTCCTTCTCCTCGCCTGTCCTCTTATACAACCTTCTCACACGGTAAAATTGTTTATTTATTTTTTTCCATTTTCCAACCATTCAAAAGTAAAAAAAATAAAAAAAAAATTATTTCACATATATATATATATATATATATATATTGGGGACACAACATTAATTAAATTTTTTTCATGGAACGTACGAAAAGGGTTATTTTCAGCTAATTATTTTCAGAAGATTTTTTATTTGTTATTTTTTTATTCTTGTTTATGGGTGAATTGTCTCTACGTCCACATATTTGATTTAAAGTAAATTTCTATGAAATAACCTGAAATGAAAGTTATGTTTCTGAAAATGCATATTAAAAATACTTTCAAGGGAATATGTCTTCTTTGAAAGTATTTAAAAAGTTGTTATTATTATTATTATTAAATAATGGGGCATTGGCACCCAAACTAAGAAACGTTTTAAAATATTATTGAAAGGTAAGGGTGATAATTTTAAATACCACATGATAATTCAATATAAATAAAAGACGTTCTCAGTTTGAGCTTGCATTGGTTTAGCTTGTAAACATATCAATTTATTTAATAGGAATAATAAATAAATTAGATTAATCTGGCCTGCAGAAACACGTTTGGATTGCTATGTGTACTGTAACTTAGCATCTCTTCGCACCGGAGAATGCTTATTTTTGTTTTTGCAGGAAAGAGCAAGACATTACGAAAAGTCATCGTCATAGTTATAGCAATTGTTGCTTTTACTCTCCTGCTGATTTTTATCTGTATCTACTTTAACTTGCTGAAGCGAAGAAAAGATATTGGAGGTAAGTACATATATCGATTTAATACTGTTAATATTTATTAATAAGGTTTAATTTATTTTGTTAGAAAATATTTTTTATAAAAAAAATGTTATTTATTTACATGAGTTATATACTTTCGTTCCATCTATATTTGATTTATAATAAAGAAAATAATGTACGGTATTATAAAAGTGGGAAGAGAAAAAAATAACTTTTGATCTTAATTTTTTTTAAATATAAACACAAGTTAAAAAAAATTATTCATAAAGAAGATTTTTTTTATAAAATAAACAAATCTTAAATATATTATTATTTTCTTGTGATTTCTCATTTATCAGGCACACCTTTGTATCTTGGACAATCATATAAAGTAATAATTATGTTCTCTTTTTTATGCATGTTATATAAATAACTTAAAATTGTCAATTATTTATTGATTGAAGATTTTACATAATATATATAATTATCTTTAATCAATCAAATAGCTATTATTTTCTACTTGGTTCTAGATTAAATTATTTTTGAGAAATCTCACTTAATCTATTGCATTGAATATTGTTGTCTTTCTTTAAGTCTATTTAGAGTGCTAACTTATTTGAAATCTTTGCCGTATGAAGTTGATGTCCACAATGAAATTAGAACAAGTGAATCATTGCAATTCGACTTTGAAACCATCAGGGTTGCTACAGATGACTTCTCTAATGAAAACAAACTTGGACAGGGTGGCTTTGGGCCGGTTTACAAGGTACACTTAATTAATTAACGTATGAAATCTTTTAATTCACATAGAAAGTAAATTTTTAAAAAAATTAAATTTTTTAGAAAATAAATTTTCTTGTAAACTTTTTAAGAAATGCTCAAACTTATTTAGTTGATAATAAAAATTAAGAGTTGTTGCAAAAAGTACTTTTTATTCAAAAGAAAGTAGATAAACAACTTTTGAGAAGTCTTACTTCTTCTATTTTGTCAATTAGTAGTCAATAAAATAATATACATATAAGCTACTTCTAAAAAAGTTATATTTTCCAAATAACTTTCCTATATGAAATTGATATATCTGGATTGTTGGCTGTTGCCCACATGTATGATACTGTGTCATATCTTCAGGGTAGGCTCTCCAACGGACATGAAGTCGCAGTCAAAAGGTTGTCTGAAAGTTCTGGGCAAGGAGACATTGAGTTCAAGAATGAAGTGCTATTGATGGCCAAGCTCCAGCACAGAAATTTAGTTAGGCTACTTGGGTTTTGTTTGGAGAGAAGAGAAAAACTTCTCGTTTACGAGTTTCTTCCCAATAAAAGCCTTGATTATTTCATATTTGGTAAGTTGGATGTTCTTGTAAGAAAAATGTTACGTCTATATCCAAATTGGATGTAGCTTTACCACACCGGAGATAGAAACTAAGTGTGAGGCCCACACCTAAATTGAATGTGGTCTTCTTTTTATCAATCGGTGTGGTAAATTTACATCCAAATTGAACGTGGGTTTAATAAAGTTCATTCTTATGAAACTAAATAATAAAATTGCATGGCTTCATTTTTGGCTCATGACCTAGTAAACAAGTAATTCAAGTGTTGTTTAAAGGATTACATCAGAACTTGGGATTGCAGATCCAACCAAGAATGCACTTTTGGACTGGGAAAAGCGTCACAAAATCATAGTGGATATTGCTCGAGGTCTTCAATATCTTCATGAAGATTCTCCATATCGTATTATTCATCGTGATCTCAAAGCAAGTAATATTCTATTAGATGCAGAATTAAATCCCAAGATTTCAGATTTTGGTATGGCAAGATTGTTTGATACAGAACAATCTCAACGCAATACTGTTAAAATTGCAGGAACCTAGTAAGTAATTGAATTTCATATTAATAAATTTTATTAAAGTCCTTTACAAAGAGAGAAAACCTTGGAGATTGTCATCAAGGAAAATTGTAATGCTTTTACCTACCTGATGAGTTAATCCATGTTGTCATGTAGTGGATATATGGCACCTGAGTACGCAAGATATGGACAATTTTCAGTGAAGTCAGATGTTTTTAGCTTTGGCATACTACTCCTAGAAATTGTAAGTGGAAGAAAGAATATTTGCATTCGTAATGGGGAGCATGTAGAGCATCTACTAAGCTTTGTAAGTTTGCTATTTCCTTATTGATTTATTGATTATCTTGATTGTCCTTGGAATTATGAGATTCAAATCTTGTGCTAAGCTGGCTTACTGAAACTGCTAAGATTTGCTACAACTGGGAAACTCGTTGCAGGCATGGGAAAACTGGAGGAAAGGGACAGCCTTCAATATCATAGATCCCACATTAAAGAGTACAACGAATGAAATAATGAGATGCATTCAAATTGGGTTACTCTGTGTTCAACAAAAGGTGGCTGACAGACCAATCGTAGCTTCAGTTGTGGTGATGCTTGAGAGCCCCTCTTTCTCTCTTCCTGATCCCTCACAACCTGCATTTTTTATGAAGAATAGATTTTTGTCAGATGAGAACACCTGGGAGTATGGTTCTGAGACAACAAAATCAAGTGAACACAAAAGTAACTCGGTTCAAGAATCAGTAAATGAGCTCTCAATTACTGATTTATATCCTCGCTAAATTTTAGTCATAGGCATTAAGTTTCCAGTTTCAAGATAAATGTAGATAGGAAAAGGAATAAGGTAGAATTTGTAAAGATTAAATATAATTTTGATCCATATAAATTAGTGATAGACTGGTTTTGCTCTTGTTAATTTGTAAGACTCAGTTTTAGTATAAAGTTTCAATTGGAGATACTTTGGTGCAACTGTACATTATCAAATGCCCCAAGGAATGAGCTATATAACTTGTTGCTTTTTCTAATTTAGGGATAGCAAAATTGTATTTAACCCAATTTTTAAATACCAAGAACATGAAAATGTTCAATTTCTTTTCTTCTGGGTAAGCAGTGAACTTCCTATTGTAGGTCAAATGGGAGGCCAATGATCTATGTTTGGGGACTCGCTATTGTGTACAAGTACGATGCTTGATAGTCTAACTTGTTGAGATGCTAAGTGTACTTTGTAAAGCCTCTCATATCCCCCTGCAGTATGTAATAGCTATAGCTTTTGACCAAGTGATAAGCGCTTCATCCTAACACCCTTATACTTGCCCACAGCACATACAGAAGTGGGGATATGTGTGATTAATAGCTACAGCTTCTGGCTTAGTAATAAATGCTTGATCTTAACACCGATGACATCACAAAGTAATACAGAAAATTTCAGGAATGCAGAAACTCCAGATCCAACATTGGTCATGTATAGATCTATTAAAGTAGTGTTTAATATTAATTAATGAACGGCCAAGAAAAATATTGGTTAATGAGCAAAAGCACATATTTCCCATGGTGTTGATGAGAAAGGATTTCCAAAATGCATAAAAGCAGAAGAAAGTGCAATCAGCTTACCTCACTGACGTTGAAGCAAAAAGAAAGACGTAAGCCATTGATGATGTGATCGTAGCAAAGTTACAATATCACGAATATCCGAGATTTTACACACTTCTGAAAAATTCATAGTATGACAGCTTCATTCATCTTCACGCCAGGAACATTTGCAGTTATGTATGAAAATTTCCATCTCTAACTCTAATTCCTAGCTTCTGTTGGACAGCCTATCTACTTGTAAGAACTCCAACTGCATACAAGTTAAATGAGTGGCTGTTGAAGATGGATAACTATTAAATTTCGGCATCAATGCCTCTTGGGGTGGTTTCATCAGCACAAAACTTTTACCCCTTGTTTGGAATCACAAAATAAAATGAATTCAATTAATTTGGAAATGAATACATGTTACAAATTGTACATGAACTCATTTTCATGAGAATTGATTTCTAGTTTTTTTTTTTTTTTTTTTTTTTTGCTTTCAAACCAGCAGTTAAATTTTAAACACACAATACGGAAAAAAAAAATTGCAGATGCCAAAACAAAACAACAAATGTTGCAGAGACGCAGGCAAAATTGCTGCCAACATATGAAGATCCTATCAAAATCTGAATTATCACACCAGACATCTAGCACAAGCGAATTTTCCTTGAATCTACAGCGTCAAATATGTAAAAGAAAAGAAAATAAATTAATACCGTTTCTTCAATTTTGGTTACCCAAGTGGAAGGTGCAATTTGATGAAATGCTTAAACAAATGGTTGTAATTTTTGGTGGTACGCAGAATATAAACCTTTTAATCTGACCTCTGTTTGCCTGCAACATTCAATAAAAACAAACCAAGACTGGTTAAAAAGGCACAAGTGAATCACAACTGTAACATATGGTCAAACTTACGACTGACTTGTAAGCTAAATTCTCACAGTCCCAGATAGAAAGTAACGTCAATGAAGTGGGCAGACCATCTTTCGAAAAAGAAATAAGAGTTGATGACATTTTGACACCTGAAATTTAGCCAAGGAAAGAAGATGTTGTGGCAGTTGTCCCTTCAGGTTAGGACAATTAAGTAAACTAAGTCAATAACGTCTTGAACAAGTCAAAGAATTGAGAACTTACAAGATCATTCAGTTGAATTTCCTTTATAAAATTTAACTTCAAATTTTAGAACCCTAGCCTCATTTCAAAGGCTATGCAAGCATCAAATTACAGATTTAGTGCCTCTGGATATGGTTGTGTGGTAACTTGCGACCTGTGGATTCAAAAGAATGGAATTGATTCATGCTTCCTATTAAATTACTGATTTATTTAGTTCCTTTCTGTATGGTGGAAGCAACTAGCAACCTGCAGAACCAAAGTATTAAAATGTTTCAAGCATTACATTATAAAATATACTTGGCAGTTTTGAATTGTCAGAAAACAATATGAAACAGATAAACATGGTCAAATTAAGCACCAAGTAGTAAAACAGACTAACTTCGGTCGAGTATTTCCCAGAGGTCTAAATTGAGTGACAGTCAGTGTAAACCCACACAAAGTCAAGAGGGAAATGACGAAATGCTCCAAAATAGGCAGACAACAAACATGAACAGGAGCTGCAAAATTCTCACTGTATAGATACATTACAAAAAGAACATGCCAGAATACAGAAATGGCTAAGATAGCTCCTCATGCAAGGAATTTGGAGCTTGAAACAGAAGTGAACCAATAGAAATCTCATTCTGTTGTAGCTATAAGCAATAGTTACCCTAACCACCTAGGGAAAAAAAAAAGGTGTAAGGTGCTCAGAATACATGATCTGAGATTTAGGATTCTGATATGTGATATGAATAGTATTGTTGATAAAAGTCGAAAGTAGAAACTCCATGCAATTGATCATTGACAATATCCATGTAATTAAAGTACTTGTTATCTAATTTTAAGCGGGAAATTGTTTTCACGGTCTATATCCCAAGCAGCTGAAGTTTATCTCGCAGGGCCTGCGGAGATTAAAATCTGAATTATAACACATGACATGAAACAAGGAAATTTTCCTTATTTCTTCAGAAATCAAAGATACCAAAAAAAAAAAACTATAAATTAATACCTCTGCTTCTATGTTGGCCACCCAAGTGGA
The DNA here is from genome assembly GCA_026873985.1 of Saraca asoca. Lineage (NCBI taxonomy): Eukaryota > Viridiplantae > Streptophyta > Magnoliopsida > Fabales > Fabaceae > Saraca > Saraca asoca. The sequence continues at coordinate 8,085 of JANHAO010002615.1, forward strand.
GGGTACCATCTGATAAACCATTTAATCTGACCTCTGCCTGCAACAATCAATAAAAGTAAACCAAGACTTGCTAAAAAGAATGGTGACTTGATGAATGAATTTACTACTACAATCAATTGAATGACAATTGCCAATTGACTTATCCCAATCAGAGTAGCTGGAATCTCATATATGAGCAATCTCTGACCAAATGACGCAAGATTTGGAGAATCAAAAATTTTTAACTCTGGAAGAGAGGTGAGCGTGTGAAAATGTTCTGACAATGACGTTAGAATATCACAACTGTCTATATGCAGTGATTGAAGACTCGATGGACAATTCATAGAAGATTCTGATATAGATAGGGATTGGAGCTTGCTACAATTAGAGATGGAGACGTATTTGAGCACTGGGAAACAGTCCAATGGAAAGGACATAAGTGAATCACAACTTTCACCCATGCTCAAATCTACAAGGGACTTATAATTGCACCACGTCCCTTGAGGCAGCAATGCTAAATTCTTACATTGGATGATAGAAAGTGATGTCAATAAAGTGGGTAAGCCATCTTTTGGAAAGAAGCAAGAGATGGAAGGAAACTAAGAGATAAGCGTTGAAGACAATTGCTGTTCAGAATCATTTTTGGCAAAGACAGCAATCTGTTACTGTTTGCAATTGAAACGTCTTCCAGCAAGCACTCAGAACCATTTTCTAGCAACGAGTCTTGTGTCTCCCTTTCAGTTTCAAATTTTATAGTTGATGTAATGTAATCCATTTTCAGAGTAGAAGGCATTATCTGCAGTTGATAACATCTTGATATCTGATATTGAATCAAGTAAGGGAGATGTTGTGGCAGTTGTCCCTTGAGATTAGTAAGCATTTCAATTTGTAGAAATCCTCAAACTCCCTGAAATTGTCGAAAACATTCTGTAGTATAAGAAAAATGGCGAGCATTTTTTTGGAATTTCACCAAAGTCAAACCTAAAACAGCATTTTCCCAACACAATTCTAGCTAAATCATTGACAAGGTCTTGCATTACAAAAACTTCTTGGCCTTCATTCGTTTTAGATTGTTGAATTAATGATCTTAGTTCAACAAAATAGTCATCACCTATAGAAGATTCAACAGATATTATTTGTTATTTAGAAACCTTTTTGGTGTATTGATTATACATGGTTGAATTATTGGATAATTTTTTTTTTCAATTTTAATTGTCAATATTAATATACTTTGCAAATTTTGTGTTCTTTTACAGTTTAATGAAACAATTTGTTATCATTTTGTATCACAGAATAATTTTTAAATAACTAAAACTTTAAGATTGCAATTACAAGAGAAAATCATATTGTAGAATAAAACATTATTCAACAATAGCAGTAATAATAATTGCCTGCATTATGTTATGTACTATATAATGTGTCCAATATTTAGTGGCAATCGTTTATTACTAGAAAAGATCATAAAACAATTAATAGCAATTACAATAACTGATAAAAAACAAAAATTATACAAACAATTAATCACCATTACCGATCATAATAATACCGATACTTACTTATCATTATTAATCTATACTTTATCACCACTCGAATTAATTGCTGGCAAATCTTTGTCAACACAATGATTATCGACTAATAATCAATTGTCAAGAAAGTAATTAGCCGCCATAATTATTGCCGCTTGAAGGCATTTTAATTGCCGCTAAAATTGAATTCCAACGCGCTGACTAGCATTTTTGAACCATTAAATTATAATGCATGCTGGATTTTTGTGTATACGGTTATGATGGATGTTTTATGTACTTTGATGTATATATGAAACTCCTAATTATGAAAATAATTATGTTTGAAAGAGACTGGAATTACACGAGGTTGGGAAACATTCTTTATCATATAAATTGGATTAAGGCCATAAAACATGATGGATACTTACCACACTAGGGAAGATGATCATGAATTTTCTTATACTATGATTGGAATCACTTTTTTTCTAAAATTCAGATTATTTTATTTCAACAGAAATAATTTTAATTTATTTACAAATGAATTCTAATGTTTAAAAACAATATCAGAAATAAGGATTTCAATTCAATTATAAATAAATTCTTTTGTTTGAAACATATTTAAAAAAAACATGAAATTCAATTAGAAGGTAGATTTTAATGGTATCATGATAAATAAAATGTTATAATGAGAATAAAATTATTAATATAATATGCACTTCATACCAAATGAAATGAATTATAATAAAATTCTTGATAAATTTAATGAATTTTATAATGGTATAGATATAATTAAAACATGAATTATAAATGAATTGAAATAAATTAAATTCTTCTTTTAACTTAAATCCAAACACTATTTAAAAGGAAGTTCATTTCTAAATAAAATGAAATCTTATTTTTAAACCTTCCAAACAAGGGATTAAAGAATTTTGTCCTATTTTGCAAGAAACTTGTCATGAACAATAAGAAGAATTACAAAAAAGAAAAATGAATGAAAATATTGTTAAAATATTTTCTCTCTTTTGCTAAATTATATTTTCTTGTAATTAGACAAAAAAATTAAATGCTTCACGAAATATTAAACAAATAAATATTATTTTTTATATTTACATTTACAATAATAAGTGTATTTTCTAATTATTTTATAGTTATTATAAACATATATTATATACAAATTTGATTAGATTTTTAATATAGTTCATACAAATTAATAAATATGTAATATTTCATATTTTATAATAAAATTATGCATCATACGGATATTATTATAATAGTTATATGTATCATAACTATTACTGATAGAATTAATACAAATCAAACTTGTAAAACATAAAATCAACATCACAAAAAAGTACGTGCTTGCCTTCTTTTTCCAGCTACTAAAAAAAAAATTATCTTATCACGATTTTATTGGTTATTTCATCATCATAGAAAACGAGACTTCAACTGACACAATACAAAATGTTCCTCCTAAGGCTATGATTATAAGAGAGGACAACTGATATCTTCTTTAACAAGATCATTGTAGCTTAGCCTAAATGAATTCCTTATTCTGTAGTTAATTCCGTTAAGGAACCTACAAAAATATGAAGAACATAATGCCCAAAGACCCTTTCTACCAAACTCAATTAAAAAAATTCATTTTATATAAATGTAAATTTCTTAAAATATTTGAACTCATGCTTACAAGTAGTTAGTACGTGAATTTATATGAAAAACTTAACTTTAATTTTAAAAATTACATTTTTAATGTATTAATTAGATTAAATTATTTTGTTATTCTCTGTAATTTTGCTTAATTTATAATTAAATTCTTATCATTTAAAATTTTTGAATTGAATTTGTTATCAGTAGAATTTGGCATTGCGGAGTGAGCTGGCAAAAGCACAGAAGGAGCCAAGCCTGATAAAGGAACGAGCTCGCCAGACCGCGAGATCGCTGCACAAAGGACTTCAGCTCGCTAAACCTGAGCTCGCTAGCTGAACCAGCTCCAGGTCACAAGCTAGCAGTAGCCTCAATGCACAAGCTCGAGCTCGCTAAGACGAAGCCTTACCCAGCTAGAAGCTTGCTGAAGTCGGGTATAAGGTCAGTAGACAACTTGCACCGCTATTTTGCAAATACGGCAGTCAGGTCCCACACGCATAAAGCAACTTGCAGAAGCCAGTCTATAATACCCTAAACAATCTTATTCATTTAATATTTGATGTAACAGATGCACAGTTTATTTAATTCCATTTGTACCCCTCCATACTTCTATAAATGGGGGGTCTAGATCCATTGTAAAAAGGATGAGAGGTAACAGAATACTAGCAAAAACTCTGCCAGAAATCACAGTTAAACTTTGTAGAAACTCCTTTAATATAATAAAATATCTCCATGGACGTAGGGTCTGGTGTCGTTCAGATTTGGCCGAACCACGTTAAACCTCTGAGTGTTTCTTTCTTCTCCTCCTCTTTCCAGCTATTTAGCACCATTCTACCGCCTCAACAACCGTCAAACAGGTTGGGTCCTCAAAGAACCCCCTCCGTTGGCTAGATTTGGGTCTAATCGAAATCCACTGTCAACAGAATTCTTATACTTATTTTTTATTTTTAATTGTATACTTACTCTCATTTTCTTGTTAAATTTTGTTAGTAATTGATCCGCATAGATAGTGATCTATTAACAGTTTATAAAGTAAGAGATCAATATAAATAAAAATTACATGGAAACTATAAATCAATAATCATTAAACCACATCAAAAAAGCGTTGTTTACGCGTGCCAATTGCAAAGAAAATCTAAAAAAATGACAAAAAATATCTAATTAGAAATAAAAAAAATAAGTATAAAGATCTAATTCAAAACTTTTAAATTATAAGAATCTAATTAGAAATTGAGTAAAATTAAGTAGAATAAAAGAGTAATTTATCCAATTGGTAACCATTTTGAAAATAAATAACTAAATTACTTTTTCCCCTCCATCCTAATTTCCAGCAGCCAGAGATACCGATTAAATTCCATCAGTGTACGAAACAGGATAATTCAATCCAATCCAAATGAGCAATATGTTTCCCATTTGAAATACCCAATAATCTCACATCCTTGCAATTGTCAAATATAGTTGGAACACACAAGATCCACATCTCCGCAAACTTTAATGATATGTTGGTATCAATTGATTAAAGTAACATGAAAACAAAACCACATTGTATTCATAAATCTAACACATTACAAAATAATAATAATAATAATAATAATAATAATAATAATAATATTTCTAGTCTAAGAGATGCTGAGAAAATATGGATGAGTAACATCATTAAGGGCAATCCAAACACAAACCACAAGCAAAGAATTCTATCCTTTTTAGCACTGACAGTGGTGAAATACCATTAATTCCTTTTCTATCGGAGTGGGCAAAAAATCACAATCTGAAACAAATCGATCCCAATTATTAAAAATTAATCAGTTTATTTTAATTAAAATTTTTAATCAATTAAAAACAAGTAATTTCCTTTTTTTTTATGGAAATTGGATTGATGGTTAAAAGTGAGTGTGAATTTCTTAACTATATTTAACCAATCATAATCGAACAAGATAATATTTCAATATAAAATATTTTAAAATCCTTAACCTAAGATTTATTTCCTATGTAAGATTGTGATAAATTAATTAAACCGCATACAAAATGAACAATTTATGATGATTAAAACAATCTAACAGTTTGATTAAAATCAATTACATTATATGATTCAGTTAAAATCAAATATATTAATAAACAAATCAAAATTTTCAATTTGATTAAAAGTTTTTGCCTAAAACCATTTTAGACCAATCCGAATCCACCCATGTATTTCTGACATGATTAACCATACAAGATTAAATTCCTACTCCAGACTTCAGTGGGATATATATGGGAATGAAAATAACTAGTTGGCAAAATAGGTCTCTCAATTTTGGCAGGACAAGTTAAGTGGAAGATATTTTATCATTTCCACTTGTTATTCTGAGAACTAAAAAAGTCCTAAATAAGAAGCTGTTTCAACAATGATTTAGATGGGCGCCAGCTGTAAATCATCGACAGTTCTAACGATCAAACATGATAGCAGCAGGTCCAATGTCCAAAACGACGCTGTTCCTCTTGGCTGATTCAATAACAGTGGTCAGCGAAGTACAAATGGTTTACTGGCCACACTTCAGGCACTGCCAATGGAAGTGTCATTTTTGAAGAAAAATGTCATATTTCTGTCAATAACTCTCAAGGATCAAGCTAATGTGATTGTAACATGTCAATCAATGTGTCATAGCAAGTAATATACGTGATTGAAATGGAATTGTTTTTCTCCATTGATCATGCTTGAAATATATTCAAGAACTCATTCTTATATTTGTACTAATATGATAATTGATGAGTTCTTCAATCACCTTCAATGGACAAAAATGGACCCTACATTCAAAATGAGTCATTCCTTACTCTTTAAGAGTTGTCTCAATTGCGAGTTATCAAAAGTAAAGGGACATTTTACTCGTGCAAAAACAACATATTTCACTATATATCAGAAAATAAAATAAGTTAAAAAGTACAAAATATCCTACTAAACTACAGATCTTCTGACTAGAGACTTCACAAAGTCTGTGTGGTTTCTTATCCTGTTGTGCGGTTCCTTTTAGACATGCTTCTTGTTACTCTCCTACTATAGGAGTTACCAGCTTCCTCTGGTATCTTACATTTAATACATTTCTGTTCTTTCTCCTTACTGACACCAGATAAGTAGTCCTTTTTCTCTTGTGATGCTGAAAGTGGAGAATGACAGGTGTTTTTTCCCAAAAGGTCATCACGTGTGTTCAGGATATTCACATCCTCAACAGAAAGACAACTCAGCAGATTTTCATCTTGTGTCCTAGCCAGAACATCTGAGTTGCCATTTTCACCATTGTGCATCTGCTGAACATGTAACTGAGATGTCTTATGGCCTGTTGCAGCTTCCTTAAATTGGCATTCTATAGCCTTCATATTAGCACCATTGGTATTTTCTACTTCACAGCAATAGGCAGTATACTTCTCCCAATCGTACGGAAATCCAAATTCAAAGCGGTCACATACCTGTTCAACATTTAGAAGTTGATCAGGAAAAGCTTCTCGGATAAACTAGCCTGAACACTGAACATATAGCCATTTCTCAGTATTATAATACCGATGATTGACGTTGTGGATCAATCAATCTCAAATATCTGTGCAAGGGCGAAGTGATAATCCATATGGACCATACCAATAATACAGACAATCATTTAGGAAGTCCTCTATCAAAGGACTTAATGATGTACAGAATCATGTACAGAGTGAAGGACTCCTTGATTCAAGACTTTCAAGTAGAGAAGCACCTGACGCTATGTGGTTGAAGGAATATAATCATCCAAAATAACTAGAAGTTATGGTATCAATACCAGTGGGAAAAAAAAAAAAAAAAGTTTGTCGCCTTCTAAGCCATGAATCCTATCCTGGGGGGCATGGTAACCCCCACCCTGTTTTTAAAGGACGAACAGCCATACATACTCCATACAACTCCATCCACGGGAAGGTAAAATGTTCCCACCTCCCCTATAGGAATCCTTGGGTGGGAATGTTAGTAAAAAATCATCCCATGAGTGTTTTTCTAAAACTCAAACCAAACAAGGGAATGTTAAATTGTGTGTTCAGATCCCTGGAAAAACATTCCTGCAAATCAAAATCCCCCACAAAGCTACATTTTTTCCCACTCCAAAAGAGATTTTTGAACCTTCACAAAAGCCTATGTGATGTCCACAGTTTTCAAAGCCAGAAAACTTGGAAGATGCGGAAAGATGGTAAAGGATTTTTTTTCTAGAAAACCCTTAGGCTGGATATTTATCAAAACTATTTTCGGGAAGGGTAAGGCCTAAGGAGGCAATCTGCAAAATTTCAGACTTCCCATCTATTTCTCACCCATCAAATTGACCGGATGGGATGGGCAACTGGAATTTTAAGTGGTTGGCTGGAAGAACTCCAGCCTCTAGAGTTAAGCTAAGGTTCCTGTTAGATTATGCAAATATGTATTGTATCATACTTAAGTTATCTTATATAAATAGCCTAGTTAGCTCAAGGCCCAGTTAGGATCTAGTCAACAGGGCCTGTTTAGTATATATAGATGTACTCTTATTCAAATTTAATCTATCAGTATTTTTTCCTATGCTTTTATTTCTCTACATGATATCAAGAGCTGATTCAAAATTTTATTTTTTTCTGAGAAACCCTAAAACTTTCCCAAACCCAGATCCTGCCCATATCTCCAGTCTGCTTGTCCTCTCTTTGTCGACACTGCTTTGTCACATTCCCAGTGTTTGATCGGACATCTGGCCAGACCACCGTGATTGGCCTTCCTGTACTGGCCTACCTCCAGAGATCCATCACCAGATGAAACCACACGCACTCCAACGCACCTCCAAATTGCGGCAGATTTGCACTGCAGACCTGACCGTCTCTAGTGCTCGTCTGTTCTCATCGCTGGCATCATTGCATCCAGCCCTCGCTGGTGACTCTAGCCCGGTGATCTACCACTGCTATAGCCACTTGCTGCCGTTGGCCACTGCCATCTGGTTCGACTCTCCACTTCAGTTTCTGCCATCTGTTTGATCTCTTTTGGACCCTTTTTGTGCAGATTTGTAATCTCGTAGGGCTTCCTTCAATCCAATCATGACTTTCTCTGGAACTTTTACCCCTTCTCTAGCTATTGCTACAAAAAATTATTGAGATCATCTAATTATTTTTCCTAGTCAAAGGCTATTGAAAAATGGTGCCTGGGTCAAGTCTTGAAAGATCATCTGACCACTAAATTTGAAGATGTGAAAACTAATAGAGATGCTTGGAAAAAGGCCGATGCTTTATTGTGCACCCTTCTATGATAGTCTGTAGATTCTTCTCTTCATAATATTTATACTAATTTTGACATTTGTTATGATCTGTGGGCATAAGCCAACAATCTCTATACTAATGATATTCAGCGTTTGTATTTTGTAGTCGTCAGACTGATGAATTTACAACAGGGCATGTTAGTCATCAATTTTGTTGATCAGATGTCATCTATTAAGGCTGAATTTAACACCTGCTAGTAAAACAACTACTCAGGATCAAGCATAGTGGGATAAATTTTTCGTGGTATGTATTCTTGCTGTTATGGATACTGACTTTGCTTTTGTTAGGGATCAGATTCTTGCTATTCCAAATATTCCTACATTGCAAGAAGTCTTTTCTTGTCTTCTCCGAGTTGCTTCTATTTTACATTGTCTAAGTCATCTACTATTGACAATTTTGTACTAGTTTCCCAAGCTTAGCAGAGCCCTCAAGAGGAACAAGGAGGTGGCCGTGGAGGCAATCGAGCACATCGTCCTAAATGTACCTATTGTCACAAATGGGGTCATAACAAAGAAAAATACTATAAGCTGCATGGCCACCCTCCCCGAACTCTTAAACAATCTATTGGACACTCACAAGATTTTGTTCTTCTCATTGGGGTTAACTATGATGATTATCTCAGGTATCAAGCATTAAAGCAATCATCCTCATCAATTGCATCTATAGCCCACTCTGGTAATCACACTGCTTGTCTTACTGAGTCTTCTCTTGGAACTTGGGTACTTGATTATGGTGCCTCTAATCATATCTCTGCTAATTCTCTTTTGCTTTCTCATTTTACTTGATCAACATCTTTAACTTCTGTCACTTTGGCTAATGGCTCTAAGCAAATTGCAACAACTGTAGGTAGTGCAACACCATTACCCTCTGTACATTTGGACTCTATTTTGTATCGTTCTAATTGTCCCTTAATCGCATTTCTGTTAGTAAACTTACTCGTACTTTGAATTGCTCTATCACTTTTGACCTTAACTTTGTTCTTATCCAAGATCGCAATATAGGGCAGGAGATTGATGCAGGACGTGAGTAATAGGGGCTTTACCATCTTTCCTCTTCCTCTATTGTTTGCACTGCTACTGATTCTCCAGCTCTTCTTCATAACCATTTGGGCCATCCCAGTTTATCCAAGTTTCAGAAGATGGTTCCAAGTCTTTTTAATTTGTCATGTTTCAATTGTGAGTCGTGTCAACTAGGTAAACAATCTAGAACTTCATTTCCTAAGAGTGTCAATAATCAGGTGCATCCCCTTTTGCTTTAGTTCATTTTGATGTTTGAGGTCCTAGTCGAGTCCTGTTAGTTTCTAGTTTTCAACACTTTGTAACATTGCACTTGGTTATATTTAATGAAAAGTCGTTTAGAATTCTTTCCATTTTTGAATCTATCTGTGCTTTAGTTAAAACACAATTCAATAACATTATTCAAATTCTTCAGATTGACAATGCTCCTAAGTATTTTTCCACAAAATTTAATCAATTTATATCTTCTAATGGAATTTTACATCAATTATATTGTGCATATACATCTCAATAAAATGGGATCACTAAACGAAAAAATAGACATTTAATTGAAATTGCTCAAACTTTGTTGCTGCATCATAATGTTCCTTTTTGTTTTTGGGGTGATGTGATTATTGCATGTTATCTCATCAATAGAATGCCCTCTTTTGTTCTTCAGCATAAAATTCCTTATTCCATATTGTTTCATAATAAGTCATTGTATGACCTTCCTCTTTATGTTCTTGGTTGTGTTTGCTTTGTTCATAACATGACTCATGGACAGGATAAATTGTCAACTAAGTCTATCAAGTGCATCTTTCTTGGCTATTCTCACATTCAAAAAGGTTAAAAATGTTACTCACTAGACACTCAATGGCACTATATGTCGATTGATGTCAACTTCTTTGAGTCATCTCCATTCTATCTTCATCTACCAATACATAGCAAAACTCGTTGAGAGAAGTCCTCCCTATTCTTTATATTCCTCCTCTTCATCCTGATCCTGTTGTTCTAGAATCTATTTCATCCTCTGTGTCACTATAGGTATATCATCGGCAATCTCATACTCACATTGAAATCAATGTTCCTCCAATTCCTTCTGATTCTCCAAAGGTGCCTACCAACTCACTTCCTACTCCAACATCTCCACCTACTGTGGACCTACCTCCTGATGACCAATTTCCCATTGCCATTAGAAAAGGTAATCATTCTACTCGTAATCCTCATCCTATTTATAATTTTCTCAGTTATCATCGCTTGTCTTCACCTTATTATGCTTTTATCTCTTCTTTGTTTGTTGTTTCTATTCCTAAGACCACTAGAGAGGCACTTTAGATCCAAGGTGGAGCCAGGCTATGGTAGAAGAAATGACTACTTTGCATGCTAATGATACTTGGGATTTGGTTCCTCCAACTCTAGGTAAATCGCTTGTTGATTGTCATTGGAATTATACTGTGAAAGTAGGTTTGATGGTCAAGTTGATCAACTTAAGGCACAGTTGGTTGCTAAGGGATATACACAAGTTCATGGACAAGATTACTGTGATACTTTTTCTCTTATTATGATGTCCTCCGTTCGTTTGTTTCTTTCGATAGTTGCCATGCGTTCTTAGCCTTTATACCAATTGGACATTAAAAATGCATTTCTTCATGGTGAACTTAAAGAGGAAATTTATATGGAACAACCTAGTTTTATTGTTTAGGAGAAGTCTGGCTCTGGTATGGTCTGTAAACTTCGTCACTCTCTATGATTTAAAACAATCCCTTTGTGCTTGGTTTAAACGTTTTAATATTGTTATTTAAGAATTTAGCATGGTTAAATGTGAATCTGATCACATTGTTTTCTACAGACATAATTCACAGGGACAACATATTTATCTAGTTGTTTATGTTGATAATATTGTTATAATTGGGAATGATCAGAATGGTATTGATCATTTGAAAAAACATTTATTCAAATACTTCCAGACCAAAGACTTGGGATTACTCAAATATTTTCTTAGTATCGAGGTTGCAAAGTCCAATTCTGGTATTGTTGTCTCTTAGCAAAAGTATGCTTTAGATATCCTTGAAGATTCTGGTATGTTGGATTACAGACCAATAGACTCCTATGGATCCTAATACCAAACTTCTTGCAGGACAGGGGAGCCTTTTCCTGATCCTAGAAGATATTGCAGACTAATGGGTACGTTGAATTATCTTACCATTACTCAACCAAACATTTCCTTTGTTGTCTCTATTGTTAGCTAGTTTATTTAGTCTCCATGTGATAGTCATTGGGATGCAGTCATTTGGATTCTAAGATATATTAAGGGGTCACCTGGTCAAGGATTGTTAAATAAGAATAAAGTTCACACACAAGTGGTTGGTTATTCAGATGTCGATTGGGCCGGGTCCCCTTCTAATAGACATTCTACTTCAGGATATTGTATTATTATTGTGGCCAAGTCAAGTGCTAAGGTAGAATACCACACTATGGCTTTGGTAACATGTGAGCTTATGTGAATTAAGCAACTGATTCAAGAGCTAAAGTTTACAAAAATTTCTCAGATGATGTTGTTGTGTGATAATCAAGCTGCTCTTCATATTGCCTCCAACCCAATTTTTCATGAGGACCAAACACAGAAATCGACTGTCATTTTATTCGAGAGAAGGTGCTATTCAATTGTATTGTCACTAGCCATGTCAACTCTAATGACCAGCTAGTTGACATTCTTACTAAATCTCTTAGAAGTCCTCATATTGAATTTATTTGTAACAAGCTTAATGCATATGATCTCTATGCTCCAGCTTGAGGGGGAGTATTAGATTATGTAAATATATACTGTATCATACTTAGGTTATCTTATATAAATAGCCTAGTTAGCTCAAAGCCCAGTTAGAATCTAGTCAACAGGGCCATTCTAGTATATATACATGTACTCCTATCCAAATTTAATCTATCAATATTTTTTCCTATGCTCTTATTTCTCTACAGTTCCTCCATCAATCCTCATGTTTCCCCATCAATTATGAAAGAATTCCAAGTGGGTTAGCAAGGAATGTTGCTATTCTAACCTTCTAAATCAATGATTCTATGTTATAGGTGAACATTAAGGAGTTTCAGTGCCGCAATTATAGTTCATTTACATTATTCTTGCATTTTTTTTTTTTAAAAAAAAATGGTTATCGCACTAGTCACACACTCTTAGTTGGGCTCGTGACAGCCTACTAGTATTCAAAGCTTAATAAATAAGCACAAATGGAAATTTATTCTATTATAAAATTAATAGAACACTACATATAGGAGTTACCTGTCTTGAATTTTGACAAGTAATGTCACTTGGCCCTCTTTTTTTTTTTTTTTTTGGATAGAAAAACAAAATATTATTAGAAGGAATGAATTATAAAGTCACTTGGCCCCCTTGCAACCTAATAACACCATTTAAAATTTGACTCATAATTTGTCGTAAGAGGAAGCCCCCTATATTTCATATGAAATGCTTGGTGCAAGATTACATACAAGAACTTAAACCAACACTTCCAGGCCACCAATTTCATGTATAGAACAATCCATCTCCAAAATACAATTAATTTCAAGCCATAAAACTGCCAACAAACAAAATACCATGCACTAACATATGATAAGTTACAGCAGATGATTTACCAAAGATATGCTGTGATGCAATTGTTGAAAAATGTGACACCACAAATCTCCTCTCCCAGCTATCTAAATTAAATCCAGCAAACCAAGTAAAATCTTTCGCTTATGTCTAATACTGAAATTGAACAAGGTGGACTTAGAGGAGTACTTCATATGTAAGACTGTTATAAAGTATTAAAGTAAAGGGTAGCCTTTGTGTGTTTAATGTATTCAACTGTTTTAATTATGTAAGTATTTTCTAATCATTTCTCTAGCCTCCCTCTAACCTTTTTTCCACAATTCACATCCTAATTTTTCAACATGGTATTAGACTGATTTCATCCGTCTGGGGCAACCTCAGAAATGAAGTTGTGGTTGTAATAATCAAGGTTTAATTTTTGTTATTTTGATGCCCATTTCAGAGTCTAAGAAAAAATTAAAAAACAGAGAAAGTTGTGAAGGATTCTGCTAGTGCGAACTTGAAATGTAGCCACATCTCTTATCAACAGCCAACCAGAGGGTGGTTGGGAACGCTGGCACCAAAAACTCCAGTGGTGGACTGCTAACATCCGGCAAAGCTCCGGTGGAAGGTGGTTTGAGAAGGCATCAGCATCTCTCTTTGTTGTTGCAAGTTCATAGCAACCTAGGAGAGTTTACAGGTGGCTGGTGCCAGAGAGGGTTGGCTGTGGTTTCTGGATGTTTCACAGCCACAACTGGTTGTGACTCTGGCCAAAGCTCCAGTGAACTGAAAATAGGAGCTATTGTTTTCTTTATAAACCCATTGATTTGGTGTGTTTTAACTCAATCAAGGGCATCAAAAGCATGATTTCATGCAATTTTTTATTGTTGATATATTTGATCCCATTTAGTTTGTTATTGTTCCAATTTGCCCTGATCTAGCTGGATTGAAGCTGTTTTGAATCCTTTTTGGGAGAAGGGAGCAGCATGGGTAGCAAGATAAAAATCTACGGGAGTTGTGTCAAGTGTGCCAAGCAAAACAATTGGGAGAAGGTTGAGTGAGCAACACATTGGTAATTGGCTCAAGACTCATGGGAGTTGTGCTTACAAAGGTTATTGCTTGAGTTTGAGGATCTTTGTGCTCAAGGGAAGGCACTCACATGCTGTTGCTCATTGCAAGTTGTTTGTGAAGTGGAGTCCATCAATTTATTTTCTTTTTGGCATGTTTAGGTTTTGTGTTGAGTTTGTAAGCTGCTTGGTGGGCAGTGTCAAAAAGTACTAACATAAAGGGTCTTTGTTTTAGTACTGTTATATAAATATAGGCTTAGGGTTACATATACAATGCATTCAACCATTTTATCACTATACCATAACTCTATCATCTCTCTAGCCTCTCAACCGTTTTCCCTGCCTTGTCACCCTAATTTCTCAACAAAGACCATACATGATTTCCACATGGATGCCAAGGGTAATCATTATTGTTAGAAAGTAATATTCAATAAGTAGGTTATATTATGGGCTTAGGTTAATGTTATAGGCTCACTTGTAGTGCACCTAGAGTTAAGGGTTTTATGGTCTTTATATTTCTTAGGAATTCTATATAAATAGAGCATTAGGTTAAAGTCATATGCAATTCAGCAGTTATCATTCAATTATAATATTAGTGTTCTCTCCCTAATTTTTCCTTTTCTGAATACACACACTGGTACATCCCCATCTCCTAGGGTGCAATTTATTCAGGGAGGCTGAGATGAACCACGCTCAACTCATAGTAATACTGTAAAGCTAATAGTTTGGGTTGTTTGGACAAATAATAGTCTTTCACATAACATATATACCTCTGATGGAAACCCATTTTCCTGTGTGCGAGACCTGTTTATGAAGCCACTGACAATAATTTTAATACCATCTTTTGTCTCAAAGACATTGGTAACATGCCTCTTTATAATCATTGTAGAGAAAAATATCCTCTCCCTCCTGTAGTTGAAAAGCAAAATTAAAATATTCTCAAAAAGAAAACAATAAAAAAAATTATAACAAAAATAAAAATGCAGTTAGAGATTCATGAAAGCCTGAGAAGTAAATGGTGGAGCCATCTTTGAGAGCAGGTAGAATAGACATTAGTGGTCCTCATACAACAGGAAGAAAAATTAATAATTTTCTTATAGAAAAAGAAAAATTAATAAATTGCTAGCAATGCTTTTATTCATGGCATCAAATTTAAATTTCAAACAAACAACAAACATGCAAAACCCTTTTTCTTTTCTTTTCTTCACTTCTTTTTTCCATGGCCAGGATTTTGCTCTCTTGGCACTGTTTCCCTTTAATCAAGACACAAAACAGGAAAGAACAGGCCGCACAGGAAATCCATAACAGAAAGTAGTACATTCAAAATTCAGGTGTGAGAGTATGCACATGCCAAGTAAATCTCACAGAAACATATGAATTCCTGACACCAATTATTCTTCAGAGAAAAACATATGATGCCATTTGGGGAAGAAGTTCAGTAATCAACTTTCAACAAAATCATTGTCCCATTATTTCTATTAGCTTTCTACAAAAGTTACAGTCTCTTTAGTTTATTTCCATAAGTGGGTATGCAGTTCAACTAACATATAATAGGAAAAAAAATTGATTCACAATATATTTCCAATGCTATAACATTTTTTGACCCCCAATGCCTACCAACAATACAGCAAAAGCAAAACCAAATAACCTTCAAAATTTACAACAAAAAAGGCCTCCTGAATTTGCATGACTTCCCTACATGTTTCTTCAAGCAATAACGAACAACACATAATGACCGAAATAAATCTCTTACTCCATGGATGTAACACCTCCAACAGCTAAACCCTTGCCTTGAGCCTTCATCAGCCACCAATCATGCAGGAGAATCTAGAAATTGAAAACGTATCATTACTATCTGAAGGAAAAAGCTAAACAAAATATAAAAGAGCATCTTGATGCAGAATCCCTAGAGGAAAATATGCTGATTCATACAGATTTTAATTTTGACGCAGAAATGGTCTTGGTGTTGGAGCCTGGGGCTACAGGTGTCTGAGCAGTAAGGTTTGGATCTGGATCCAATCCAGGGGTTTCTGGGGTATGATTTGCAGAATTTGAGGTTTCCATTCGCACAATTCTGAAGCAAGAAAAAAAAAGAACAAATTGAAATATGAACTGTAATTTCATTTGAAAAATGAAAAATGATTTCAATAAAAACCCTATTAAAAGGTCAAAGAAAATGAGTAAACATTACCAAATTGTTTGACATTACATGCTTCAAAGAAACATTAATCATGCAATTTATTCAAATTTTAGAATCTGTACAGTAAAAAGATATACATGCAAAATCCTTTTCATCTTTTCATTTTTTTTATAATTTCTTCTTCTTGATCAGCCAAAATTTATTGCATCAGAAGATAACAAGGCATGAGTCCAGTACAAGCTACAAAGATCTCAAGTGACAACACTAAATTTAGTACTAGAGGTTGTTAACTGATATCATTACAAAACAAAGGCATAAGCTGCTCCTCAATGCTAAAGTTGTTTCCCTAGTGTACTCTCTAAAGCTATTACAAGAAGTTATGGCTCAAAGTGGCCGAACCTTTGAATGATAACAGCCAGTTTTACTTACACTCCAAAGATGTAACTTGTCTCAGCATGTTTGCAATCAGTGCTGCCAAAGCCACTTGACAAAGTTACATTTATTAAAAAAAAAAAAATAGAGGAAGAATTATCATGATATTTGGTGATCCCAAATAACTTTTGCTTGTCCTTAAAAACCCACATTGAGGTAATCTTCCCTTGGTAGTTAACATCTCCAAAATGGTCAACTAGCATATAAAATTATGCTTACAAATGGACAAGTAGCAAAAGTAAGCTTCCATAAAAGACCAGGGGAAGCCAATTATCATACCATGGGATATGCTGCCTCCATTCCTTATATCATATTTCAAAAAATTCTTGTTCTTGGAATTTTATGAATCTTCCTTCAACAACAAGAACATTCACGAGTTATGCAAATTGCTCCAAAGCTTCTACCTTCTAACAAATAAGGCAGCCATGCAGCCCAAAGAGAACTAGCATTTGCAAAAAGATTCCAAATATGCTTAAAATAGATCCTTTATTATGACTAGCCACTCATTTAAAATGCATTTCTCTCTCTGTTAGATGTACAACACTCAAGTTATTAACTTAAGCTAGGGAATAGGATATTGCTTTCTTTTTGAAATCTTTTTAGCCCTTACAGTAGAATGTGGGCTTTTCAGCATCCAACCAAAATGCTTTACAACAAAGAAGTGGCTGTACAGAGATGTAAAGTGCAGAAGGCCATGTGCAATAATTGTGCACACAAAACACTAATGGTTTGTCTGGGAGAAAGAGAAATTAAGAAAAGATAAAGGAAATAAAGGGTTATCTTCCCACTTTTAAATTGTTTTCAGGAGGGTAATTTTCCTTTTCCTTCTCTTCCCCCTCACTTTTCTCTCCTAAACAGAACATATAAGTTGACACTGAAACAAAAATATAGTAGTCCAAAACCAATTAATGACCAATACTGCACTTATCACAGGAGTATTGTCAACTTATATCTATCTGCTTTAAACAAGATTACAATCTATTCATTCCATATGTGCGTGCATATTTCATTTGAAACATAACAGGCAAATATTAATAGTTGCATAATTCCTAAGCTAAAATGTCATTTGAAAGCCCTGATCTTATCTGCATTACAGAAAATCTTTAATATCTACAAAATAGAATTGCTTGTTTCACTTGACATGTCTTACATTGCTATGGTTAGTAAACTAGATGTTACTTCAGGAATAAGGCACAATATGCAAAATTGAGTAAAATAAATCTCTTACTCCATTGAAGCATCACCTCCAAGTCCAACATCAACTCTTCGGCCTTGAGCTTTACCCAGCAACCAATCATGCAAGAGAGTCTTAGAAAAATGAAAACACCATCACTCTGTGAGATTTAAAAAATAATAACAACAATAATAATAATAAAGAACTAATTGATAATAGAAAGAAGTTATAATGAAAGGTAACACAGAGGACAGATCCAGTACCAATTCTATAGCCCATAATTGATTTTTGCTTTCATATCAATATCTATGGTTGAGCTTTTTGTATGCTTTAAGATCAATTTTGCCCATAAAATAACAGTGGGGAAATTAACTATATCTAAGGTGATTCTTATTTTGTGATTTCAAACATAAATTTGACTTACTTATAATCAAATCTTTCACAACTAATCACTCCTAACAATTATGCTCAAAATCAATTCTTCCACAGTTATGCCAAAGAGATCCATACAGATTTAAATTTTGCAGAGGAAAAGCGCTTGGTATTCGTTTGTGGCGTTACAGGCGTTTCAGTTTCCAGGTTGGGGTTTACATCCGGAACCGAGTTGGGTTGCTCTGGGGTTGCAAATTTCGAAGTCCTCCTGGTTGCCACCATTCTGAAAACGGCGGAAAAGATTCAAAGTGTAAATAGTGAATTAATGTATGGATAATGATTTCAAAATAAACGAGGCCAAATACAAACCTCTTTCGCTGCTAAAACGGAATTACTGTAAAATCGGTGTTTCGTGTTCTAAATGAAGAAGCTTGCTGTTGCTGTGGAGGTGGTGAAATGGAAAGCAAGGTTGTAGTTTGAGTTATTTGAACTAATATAGACCATTAGAGAGTATTTCTACCCTTTTTTTTTTTTTTTGGAGGGAAAGTCATCAACAATTTTGCAAGGAACGCGGGATTGGAAAAGAGGAAGACAACGGCAAAGGATATTATTTGTCACTAGATTGCACGTGGCAGTACAAGAATATTTAATATATACGGGAAATTACAATGAGATCTCTTCCAATTAAACAATTAAGAAATATTCTTAAACGGCAAAATAGACGTTTCAATTTTTATGAATACATTTTATCCTCTATGATTGGATCCTATTTATAATTTGTTTACATGTGATTTAAAGTATTTAAAAAAAATGATTTATTGTTTGTGCCATTCACATATTATCCACCCCATAATTATTTTTCATCTATATCTAATGAAAATTTTCATGTGCCAATCATGTACATCCTCTCAAATTTATATAGAATTCAAATTTATATATAATTCAAAAGTAAACCACATCAACATGGATAAACAAAATTGTCTACTATACAAAAACCTTAAGTTCATCCTTTCCCTTTCAAGGAGTAAAAAAATGGGTGAAATTTAAAAACTTAACATTCAGATTAAAACATAATAATGGAACAAGATTGAGTCTTTTAATGTAAAAATTAGTGAGAATGATGATTTTAAGTTTGAAAACGATGAATTTGGTAATCAAGAGCTCTTGGCCAGAGAGCTTTTGTTTGATGGAGGAAGAAGACAAACAACGACAATTTTCATTGGGTCTGAATTGAAAATAATTACAAGTAGACAAAATGTTAATAGCGTAAACCATAGGTTGTCTTTTTTTTTTTTACACTTTAAATCATAAGTGGGCACATTGAAAATAAGGTCATACTATAATAGGTAAAGTGTAATTTTCCCTTTTTAATTTCATCATTACAGTTTAAATTTATTGACGGTGGATTTCGGTTAAATCCAAATCTGGCCAACTAAGGGGCTCTTTCAGGACTCAAGCTATTTCTCGGTTGTTGAGGCGATAGGAAGATGCTGAATAGCAAGAAGAAGGAGGAGAAGAAAGCAACACACAGAGGTTTAACGTGGTTCGGCTAAATACGAATGGTACTGGACCCAACGTCCACAGAGATATTTTTATTAATCTGAAGGAATGTTTACAAAGCTTTTGCTAGAGTTTCTACTAGTATCCTCTTCCCTCTCTCTCTATACAAAGGTTCCAGGCCCCCATTTATAGAAGCATAGAGGGGTACAAATGAAACTAAATAAATTGTACATCTGTTATATCAAATATTAAATGTACAAAACTGCCTAAGGCACAATAGACTAGCTTTTGCAGGTTGCTCTCTGTGTGTGGGGCCTGATGCGAGTGTCGAGGCGCATCAAATTAGTAATTTATAAAATCGGATTACTCTACTCTACTTGTAGCATAGAGCAACACCGGGT
>JANHAO010002616.1:0-28105 GCA_026873985.1 Saraca asoca
GTTGGCCTAATTCATATTCTTTCCTTCTCTTCTAGAATTTCAAAAGCCCTTCAAACTTTTATTCATCAGCTTCCATTTTCATGCAACCAAAGCAAACACATATTGGTGAACTGGTAGATCTACAAAAAAGTGCTAAGTCCATACACTAGCATATACTACTCACTACTACCAGGCGGTGCCAAGTGCTATGGAAATCGAAACTAAGATCTTATATCATGTCCAGCAATTCTCTTCCCACTGTACCAAAATGCTTATTGGTCTATAATTGTTTGTGTGTATATATAATAAAACTGAAAACTCTCAGACAAGCAACAATAAAACAACCCATTTCTCCACTCCAAATCATATATTTATGAAAACCCACTAACAGAAAGTGACATAAAAAAAAATTCAGCTCTTGAAAGGATGCTTGTACCTGTATGCTTGATACCAGAGCCAGAGGTGAAGAGCAAAAAAAGAACAGGTTACAGTAGCCAGTGGGTTGAGCGTCAAAGAGAGAAGAGAACAAGTGAGGGTGAGAGACCGAGTCACTGAGGGTTGTGCTTGACTGCACTAGAAGAGAGAACGAAGAGAGAACAAGGCAGGTTACGGCGTTGCACGACGGTGATGAAGAGAGAAGAGAACAGGTGAGGGTGAAGGATCGAGGCTGAGGGTTGTGCTGATGCTCTGCTTGACTATTTGACTTGTGCACTGGCTGCACCACTGTAGTAACAGTGTCATTGTGTCAGTCTAAGTAAAGTAAGTAACTAAAGCAACAGGGTACATAATGTATCAGTGTATACAATTACAATATACAACTAAACTGAAGAAAAAAAAAAGGCCCACAGATTGGCTGGTATTTGTAGCAGCCCCGCACCTTAGCCTACCGGATCTGGCCTATTTAAGCCCGCTTTTAAACGGGGCTGCTCCTCACCTAATCCAACCTATAAAAAAATACGGGCCAGCCGGCAAAGCCTATAGGCTTAAGGACCATTTAGCACCCCTATTAGCACCCATAACCTTGTACTTTGGCTCAGTTGCATGTAGCTTCCAAGGGCACCCACTTACTGTTCACTTCCTACGTCCGTAAGTTCACGTATAAATTAATCATGTTCACCGATCTCTTTTTTTATTTTATTTTATCAAATGCCTTCATATTTTTTTAAAATTTTTTTTCATTACATATAAACTTTTTAACTTGTTTAAAAAAAATTATAACTTTATATGCCCTTTACAAAACTATGTGAAAAGTTACAGTTTGATTAAATGTTTGCAACACAAAAGTCTTCAAAAACTACTTAACATTTTACCAAAAAATTATAAAAAAAAAATAAAAATATTACACAATTACAATACATGCACTATACATTTTCAAAGGATAGCAACATCCAAAATGTCTATATGAAGGCAATTCTTTATTTCAAGATAAGAATTAAAATCATAGTAAAGAAGTCTTTGAAATGAAAAAAAAAACTATAAATTTTTTTAAACAAACAAGATTTTTAGTATTTCGTGTTGGAAGCTTTAGTAATTTATTGACTGGTGGAGAACTAATAGGAGGAAAAAGAAATCTTGATTTGAAAGTTTTTTATAGGATTTAAATTTAATCGATAGAAAGTATTAGCCAATAACTAGATATATACATTATGTTACAAAGCATCTAAATTTGTACAAAATAATGAATTGATTCATCAAATATGTGTATATGATACTTCAATATAAATCCATTAAAGCAAATCATTCATAATATGTACACTCTTCATATGCCCTAATAGAAAAAGGGAGAGAGATTTATACTATATCCTCAATAAGGTGACTAGAACTCTGTTTAGGGTATAAATAGAGACTTGTCTTACTATAACCATACTAGGACAATTGACCTATCATCATTGTCCCAATTACAATGCTCATACCACTAAAATCTACTATTAATCTAGGTGTCAATGTAGGCTTAGTGGTCTGATTACACATTAATTGACTCATCTTACTTTATTGTCATAACACTCAGTTGATACAATTCAATATATCACTAAACTATGGTAGTCCAATTTAGGAAATTCTAACAATCACCCACTTGGATAACATAGTTTAACAAATGAGAAATTGAATTATAATTTGTGGCAATAATAATGAATATCAACAACAATCATGGCACCATTACAACCATAGGTGAAACATAAAAACCCAATAACATAAACCATCATATCTAATTAGGGATGCTAGTATCATACATGTTTTGAACACTTATGTTCTAATGACTTAAACATAATCTGGAATGTATGAATAACCAGACATACATATCAAAATGTGATCACGTGTACATTTTTATAAAATGGTCCATGCATCCGTCGAAAATGCCTAAATGAGAATAAATCTCAATATAACAATAAGACATGGTCTAAATATCTCCATTGATATGCCATAAACAAATGTGCACAATCAACAATGTTATATATACATATATATATATATGAAACACATGGCAATATCATTAACATTTCATTAATCTCAAGCTAACAATGACAACAGTTCATCATTTCAATAAGTAACATGAAACTCTATCTAACCTTGAACATCAAAAGGCTCAGTAAAATTTATTCTAGACACTTGTTCGTAAACAATTTAACACACTTTTCTTAGTGGATCCACAAGCATACAATCTGTGACAACATACTTAATGCTTAAGTATCTTCTCTTTAACAAATTGATACATCATATCAAAATACTTTGTACGAGAAGTTCTTTCTTATTATTGTGAGAGAAGTTCACTGTGGCAACACTATCGTAACATATGGTTAAGGTCATAGATATGCTTTCTACAACTTTGAATCTAAATATCATATTCCTTGACCAAATAGCCTCATAAATGGTTTCATAACATGTGACACATTTTGCCTCCATAGTAAAGGTTGCTATAATTGACTACTCAATAGTTTCCAGGGTACAAATCCTCCTATCATCATAAAAATGTATCCAGATATCAAACTTCCTATCATTTGGATAATTCAAAAAATCAGAGTTAAAGTAGCCTGTAATAATCACATCACTAGATCTGCAATAGGTCAACACAAAGATTCTTTGTACCTTTTAAGTACTCCATAACTTTCTTCATAGAAGTCCACTATTTTTGACCAGAATCATTCAAATATCTCCTAAATATACTAAGCCAATAACACTATCAAGATGTGTATATACTTGAGCATACAACAGACTACCAATAACAAAAACATGCAAGACCTACTTTAATCTTTATATTATTTTCAGGATATTGGGCTTTAATAATAATCTCACCCCTCTGGAATGGTGCAACACATGAAAAGCACATAAAACATATAGAAACTTTTGAGAACCTTTTCAACATATAATATTTAAGACAAGCCAAGAAAATCCCAGGATCTATCACGATGGTTGGTTCACATAAATAGTTTTTGGCTAATTACTATTTGAGAAGGCCATCACACATTTGGTGAAGCTCTAGGTCAAAATGAGCTATTAGCACCACAATAACTCCAAACGAGTCTTAAATTAAAACAAATAAGGAAAATTTTCTATAATCAACACCTTTCTGAGTGTGACCCTTTGCCACCAATATGCCCTTATAGCTTTCAATCACCCTTTGAGTGTTTTTTTTGGTCTTAAATACCCTTTTGCATCCAATAGGCTTGCAAACAATAGGTAACTCTATGATCTCACACATCATTATGGATTGTCAAAGCAATCCATCATTTATATCCTTCATCCATTCTAAAGAATTACGACTTAAAATACCTTCTTGAAAAATAGTGAAATCGTTACCATTATTGATGTTAAATTCATGCTCTTACAAGTATACCATATAGTCATTAGTAATTTCTTATTTGCAAGCCAGCTAGAATTTCCTCAGAGGTTCTTTATTATAGGACTTGGATCTTTTCTATTACCGGCGAAACATTAAGCTTTCCAATTTCTACCATTAATTTTACTACATGTTACACTAGATCATCTTCTAGATCTTTCGGGTCTATTTGGTTTGTTTCAATTAGTGATAGTGCTAATGGAATAACACATGGTACTTCTCTAAGAGAGATGTTACATGGTATTTTACTCCCACTATCTGAACAACAATCAAAATAAGCAGAATGAGGTGGTTTAATTACCCTAGTGGTATAGATTGGACAATAAAATTTGCAACTTTGGCAACCATTGCAACATCTAATAAAGTGATCATCAACAATCTTCAGATCAAAGTACTTAATAAATAGATCATATGGCTTCACTTTAGTCTTGCAACCCTAGACATGGAAATGCCTAAGATTGGGCTTTTCATATCTAGCAAATCATATAGGGTTTTAAGTACAAACTTACTAGGGTCTTGATTCATAATATACACTATGGTCTTCAAAGCATCGCCTTATACAAAGTCTAGCCAAAATGAATGCACCAACATGCATCTGACCATGTCTATAAGTGTGTAATTCCACCTTCTTGTGATCCAATCTTGTTTGGGCATTTGGGCATAAGGTTGCTAGTCTTAAAATTCACAATCTTTGAGAAATCTTACAAAAGAATCATAATTTATGTCAGTTTATCTTATCTCTAAAGCATTCACCACCATTATTAGAATTGACACACTTGATTTTTTTATCATTTTTAAGTTCAATCTCAACTTTAAACACCCCAAAAGAATTTAAAAATTCCAACTTTTCAATGTATATTTCCACCAAACAAAAATTGATCAATCACCAATGAAGGTGAAATATCAATATCCACCCATAGCACTTGTCATGATCAGTCCACTTACATTATTATGAATCAACTCGAGTACATTAAACATTTTGGCCTTTTCTTTTTTCTAACTGTAATAGGGAGTATCTCACTTGATGCAATCAATACATACATAAAAAAAAAAAAAAGATAAGTCTAGGTCATAAAGAATATCTTCTTTTATCATTCACTCCATCCTTTTATGGAGATATCACTTAGATACCTATTCCATAGCATTAAAAATCTCACATTAATTCTAACCCTTTTGTGTCTAACCACAGTATTTATTTAACTGACTAACTCTCTAATTTTCAAATACTCATCTTGCACTTTTCCTTCAACTTTCTATCACTTTGCTTTATCTTGTTTCTTAATGCTTATAATGAATTTGTAATGCAAATGATTGCATCTCCATCTAACCACCAAGTGTTCGACGGAATGTCTCACTAGAGCCAACAAAACTACTTGATTTATCCTGATGTGCACTCAAATAAGCTATCTTGCTTTCTAAAGTTAGTCCCTTTTAGGTTTGACTAACTTCTATACTCAGCACTTAATCTATATGAAACTAAATGAGCATAAGGACCTTTCAGTTCTTCACATCATCTTTTGCTTGACTAACTATAGAGATCATTTCACTAAAAGTCTACTCACCCTCTTAGATGTGATATGATGTCTTAAGAATATAAATTTGAATCAAAAAAGACTCTAAACATGTTAAATCAAATGACTATTTTCCAAGTCTACTTTCATGCTTTTCAGGTAATTATAGTAGTATATCGATTCCATGATATGCTCAATAATTCCACTAACATCATCCTAAACAATTTTATCCAACAACAAGAGGTAATATTCTTTGTGGCCATATCAAACTTTATGAACCTATCAGTTACAGAGTCCAAAAACACTTTGGCATTTGGAGAGTCAGCAATGTCTTTCATGATGGTCTTATCCTTAGTATACATCACAACCATCAAGTAGACTTTGTTAGAGTGTGTCCACTTTCTATGAAGAGTTCTTGTGTAGTAGTAGTAGAGTTATCGTCTATCTTGAGCTCTCCCAGGCTCCATGCCAGATATGAAATTTAGTGACTATCAAATATGATATTAGTAATTCAGCCCATATATCTTCTACTTAGGCCAATCCTCATATTGGTCCCATTCATCATTTTTACGAATATTAATTGCATAGGTAACAAAAGATTGAGAAAATAATAATTTATGAAATTCATCATAAATTACTAAAATTACGTGTTCAACATAGTCATGCTATAATATTTCCTCAATAACTATGCAATTTCAAATAGTATTATATTATGAAACCCAACACCAATAGCTTTATAATATAACATAATGATTAAATGTTATATTCCTAAAACCTAATACCAATAAGGTTTTTAAAAATATAAGAACATACAAGCAATCCTTACATTTGCATCATCACCAACAAATTATGTTAATAATATTATATCAATAAGGCATATATATTACTAACATAGCACTCTCTTATATACAATTCTACATTTTTTAATATTCAATTTCTTTAGATAAAAAAGGCCTATGAGAGTGAATTGATTATTGATGTTGTAATGCTTATCTGAAGTAATTAAAATTGCTCTAATGCTTGTCTGGGATTTGGCATTTTCAATTCATTATTGCTACCAACAATCTGTGCTTTGTTATAACCAGCAGAAAGTATTAGTTAATAACTAAATCTATACATCATGTTACAAAAAACCTAAATTTGTACAAAATAATAAATTAATTCATTAAATAAGTATATTTGATATTTTAATGTAAATCCATTGAAGTAAATCCTCTATAGTAGGTGCACTTCTCACATGCCTTATCAGAGAAAGGGAGAAAGAACTATATTGTATCCTCAATGGGGTGCTACTGCTCTATTTAGGGTGTAGGTAGGAACCTGTTTTGCTATAACCATATTAGGCCAAATGATCCATAATCATTGGCCCAGTTACAAGGCTTACATCACTGAAGTCTACTATTGATCTAGGTATCAATTTAGGCCTAATAATTTAATTATATATTAATTTGCCAATCCTACTTAATTGTTATGAAATTCAATTATCCATTTCAAACAATGGTAGTCCAATTTAGGTAATTTTAGCAATCTCGAACTTAGATAACATAGTTTAACAAATGAGACATTAAATTACAATATGTGGTCACAATAATGAATGTCAACAACAATCATGACACCATTACAATCATAAGTCAAGCATAAGTACCTAATAATGCAAATGATCATATTCGATGGGATGCTAATGCCATACATGTCTCAAAAACATATGTTCTAACAACCAAAATATAACATAGAATGCATGAGTAACTAAAAATATATATCAAAATGTGATTATATTTACATCTTTACAAAATGGTCTATACATCCACGCAAGATGCCTAAATGAGAATAAATCTCAATACGATAATGAGATAGAGTCTAAATGTCTCCATCAATATGCCATAAATAAATGAGCAATCAACAACATCATATATACATGTATATATATGAAACATATGACAATATCATTAACATAAATGGTTTTTTCCTAATCACCATTTAAGAACATCATCATGCATCTGGTAAAGCTCCAGGTTAAAATGATTACCAGCACTATAACAACTCTAAATGAGTCTTCAATTAAAACAAATAAGAAAATTTTCTATAAGTAACACCTTCTTTCTGAATGTGACCCTTTGCCACTAATGTGGCCATATACCTTTTAACCACCCTTTGAGTATCCCTGTTATGACCTAAATATCTATTTAGTAATATCTGTAATATTAGTATGAATTGCTCATGTTTCTTTTAATAAATTACCTTAGTTTTAAATATTGAAGCATGGTTATTTAATTTATTTTGTGATAAGATGAAAATTTCATTTTTGTTAAGCCCTATTAAGTGGACTTCAAAGGTAAATAATAGTGTTTTTGAAATGTTTCTTTATTTTTTAGATTTATCTAATAATATGAAAATAAATTAGAGGCTTACAAAATTGTTGTGTAGTAAATTATTTCTTATTGAAGGTTGTTTATATGTTTTATTTTTAAATATTACATAAATGATGACAAGATTTGTAACTTGAATTTTATCAAGTAAATTTCAATTCAATAAGTTAGAAAGAAATGATATATGTTTATTGTATTTTACGAAGTTAAAGTTAGATTTAATTAAAGTTAGATTTAATTAAAGACATATTTAAAATGATTTTTACCTACTGAGTACTTATAGTTATTGTAAATATATGGTACATTATTTAAGTTGCTCACTTCAAATAAAACCAAATTGTTTTAAGGTAACCTAGTTATCACTTAGTGTATTACTAGCACAAATAAGTTGGAATATACTATATATAGGGCCAAGGAAGCCTTATTCTTCATTTTTCCTCTTTTTCTTTCTTCCCCCCGAGCCAGCTACCTTCTCTTTGTTTTTTTTTCTCCCTTCTGGTGAGCAATGTGCTAGTGTGACTGAAGGAGTTGTGGCAATGCTTCTTATCCTTCTAGGGCCAACTATCGACATGAAGCAAGTTCATTAAGGAACTTCCAAAAGTATTTAGAAATATATATATATATACTGACATGGCCATGAAAAAGGTAGAGATATAAGGGCGAGTTATAACTGTTAGAGTAATAAGGTGAATGGAACACTGATATTAAATTATAAATTGTGTTGTAACTTGCCTAAAAAAACTTGCACGTGGATCCAACTCTCATTTCATTTGTATGCCTTCAATTGATTGAATTAAAAGTGTTTGACTTAAATGCCTTATATGAAGAGAATGTATTGATTTGATCAAAATGTCTTTATAGGATTGAAGAATACCACTTTTGATCTATATTGGAATTGTTTTCAAATGGTATATAGTGCATAAAAGTGAGTTGATTTGAGTTAGTAAATGTTTATTTTTGTTTGAATTCATATGATTCCTATTGAATTGGTTTACTCTAGCTAGTGTTTCTTTGTTTCCAAGTTGTAAATTACCTAGTTGCATGATAAATGTTCATATTCATAAGTCGTTGAAGTGGTGGGACCTATGTGGTGCCATGAAATGATAAATGATTGGGTGTGAATTATGAATGGAAATTGAATGGTATGTAGTCAAAGTACCTGCATGTCACTATATATTAAGTAAACAAGGTTGATTCTATCACCATTTATTGTCCTCAAGTAGGAAACGATTGAAATTGTGTATGACATTGTCCCTATATTTGAAATATTCAATGGTTAGAGTTATTAATACATAATTTCCATAATTGTTGGAGTATTAGATCCTAAGTGAAATAACTTATAAAATGTCCTTGCTCACAAAAGAATGATCGAAAGTTATTCTTGCTAATTGATTAAAGCTGTAAGGTAATAAATTCTTTATATGTTTAGTACCTACCTTAAGTTTTATTCAATTTTGACTAAATTTACCAAAATGGGAGTTTATTTAGATTACAGTATCGAACCACTAGTGAGTATGTTGCCCAAACTAATAGTTTAGTCTAGAATAAAGGATCATGCGTAGATCATGCATTGAAAGAATCTCAATCAAACTATTGGGTAGTAGCCTTCGAAATATGAGATTGGCATCCAAAAGATGCATGATAAGAAATGTGAATATGAAATAGTACATTTGATTAGATGTAAAAATGAGTAAAAATAACAATATGATAACTTGAAGATAGAAATTCATAGTAAGAAAGTGGCCTAATTATTAGTGAAGTTTACCTTATGGGAATAGGTTGATTACTAAAATAACATTTGGAAACAATTGGTATGGCTCACCTTAAAATTACTAGGTGTGAATTTTATAAGTAAATAGCTAACTCTCTTACAAGTGTTTTATTGTCAACTTGTCATGTAGAAATACAAAGTGAGATGAGATTCTTTTAGTACTTGCATCTGGTATAGAAGAGCTATCATAGCATAGGGTCATATCTAGTTTTCCATCCATGTTATTGGAATACATGAGTAAGTATAGAACATTTGGTAGAATGGTCAATGAAAGATGAATTGAGATTCAGGAGGATCATTTAAATCATATGTTGTTATGTGTTATTGTGATTTATTAAGGTTATATATCGGTGCTTTTAATAATAGTGTAATTATTTAATGCAATAGGTTGTCTTTAGAGTAAGTGACTCACTATGTTTTCTTTAAATAAAAATATTTTAGGTTGCAAATATTTTTGTTATCCTAGAGACCACCTTGATCAGAGAAATATGAACAATGCTTGGTGAAACAATTTGGCAATAAATGGTCTCATGTATACATACATTGATTTATTATGTTTTTATATATTGTAATGTTTGTCAAATTTTGAGATATGTATGAAAAGTTTTGATATTAAGAAACAGGTAATCCAAATGGAATTCTATTGAAATTTGTTAAAAGCTTCTTTGTTAGTGAATCAAAATCACTAGCATTTTGAAAAAAAATTAAATATACTAGTTCTTTTTTCAAGTTTAACATGTAATGTAAGTGTAAATCTTATAGGTGGATGCCACTGGGTCTCTATCTATGCCGGTTACATTCCAAAATTTGGGGCATGATAATCCCTTTTAATCTTAAAGACCCTTTTGCATCTAACAGGCTTGCAACCAATATGTAACTCTATATGATCTCACACATTGTTATGGATTATGAAAGCAATCCATTATTTACAATCTTCATTCATTCTAAAAAACTAGTACTTGAAATGGCTTCTTAAAAAACTAGTGAGATCAATATTAATATTGACATTAAATTCATGCTCCTACAAGTGTACCACATAGTCATTAGTAAGTCCTAGTCTGTGAGCCCTCTAGGATTTCCTTAGAAGCATTTCATTTTCACAACTTCATTCTTTTCTGCTACCATAGGAGCATTAAACTCTCCAACTTCCACTAATGGTTTTATCATATGTTGTATTGGATTAATTCGGTTTGTTTCAACCAATGGTGGTTCTAGTGGAATAGCAACTTATACCTTCTTAAGAGAGATGTTACATCGCCTCTTACTCACACAATCCAACTAATCCTCAAAATAAATAGAATGAGGTGCTTCAATTACCTTACTAGTCTAGGTCAAATAATAAAATATGTTATGTCTATAGCCGTTATAAAGTAACCACCAATATACTTTTTGAATCAAGTTAATTAAAAAATGGATTATATGGCTTCACTTTAGCCTTACAACCCTAAAACATGGAAATGCCTAGGACTAGACTTTTCCCATACAATAATTCTCACGAGATTTTAGATACATGATTACTAAGGATATAATGCAAAATATATACAGCAATTTTCAAAACATTGTCCTATAAAAAATCTGGTAAAATTGAATATGCCAACATGCATCTGATCATGTCTATAAGTGTGTAATTCCACCTTCTTATGGTTCAATTCAGTTCA
Source organism: Saraca asoca (assembly GCA_026873985.1). Classification (NCBI taxonomy): domain Eukaryota; kingdom Viridiplantae; phylum Streptophyta; class Magnoliopsida; order Fabales; family Fabaceae; genus Saraca; species Saraca asoca. The sequence goes on from JANHAO010002616.1 coordinate 11,121, forward strand.
GGAGTTTTCAAGCATAGCATCACTAGCCTTATTTCCACAACATAAAAGAGTCATAATTTCCATCAAATTTATCATATCTCTATAGTGCTAATCACCTTTTTTAGGACTGACACACTTGGTTTTCTTTCTCATTTTGAGTTTAATATCAACTTTGAATGCCCTAAAATAATTTAAACATTTTGACTTTTTAGTAGAAATTTCCACCTAATCAAAACTTGAACAATTATTAATAAATGTGAAATATTAGTACCCACCCATAGTGCTTAATGTAATCAGCCCACTTACATTATTTTGAATCAACTCCAGTACATTCAAGCTTCTCATTCTTTTCCTTTTCTAGCTCTAGCAAGGGATTTCTCCCTCGATGCAATCAATGCACTTAGTAAAATAGATAAGTCCAAATCTTAAAGAATTTCTTCTTTTATCAATCACTCTATTCCTTTTACAAATATATCTTTTAAATATATATGCCTCAACATTGAAAATCTCACATCAATTTTAACTCTTTTTGTTTCTCAAAGCCTATAATGAATTTGTAACAAAAAGATTGCATTTGTGCTTGATCACCAAGTGTTTAGCAAAACATCTTTAACATCAGACTTTGAACACACAAGGGCTAGTGCAAACTTCTTAATCTATAGTTCTGCACATTCATACTATCTTTCTTGATTCCTGAAAGTAGGTTCCTTTGGGTGTAACTAATTTCCACGCTTAGCACTCAATCCATGTAAAACAAAGTAAGCATAGAGATCTTTAAATTCTTTACATTATCTTTCTCTTAACTAATTGTAGAGGTCATTATATTGAAATTCTACTCACTATCTTGGGTACAATATATTGTCTCAAGAGCATTAATTTTAACCAAAAGAGACTCTAGAACATGTTAAATTAAATAACTATTTTCTAAGTCCACTTTTATGCCTTTCAAGTAATTGTAATAGTATATCAATTCCATAATATACTCACTAATTCCACTAACATCATCCTAAACAATTTTATCTAACAATGAGAGGTAACATCCTTTTTGGCCTTATCAAACTTTGCAAACATGTCAGCTATAGAGTTCATAAAAGCTTTGGCATTTCAAGAGTCAGCAATGCCTTTCATGATGGTCTTATCCTTAGTGCACATCATAACCATTAACTACACTTTATTAGAATGTGTCCACTTTTTACAAAGAGCCCTTACACAACAATAGAGTCATCATCTATCTTTGGCTCTTCCTCTCTATATGCTAAATACAAAATTTGGTGATTGCTAGATATGACATCAGCAATTCAGCCAAGATATTTTCTACTTAACTTAGTCCTCATAATTTGTCTCATTCACCATTTTCACAGTAATCAATTGCATAGATAATGAAAATTTGAGGAAATAATGAAATTCATCGTAAATTTTTAAAATTACATGTTTACCATAGTCATACAATAACATTTCTTCAATAACTATGCAATTCTAATAGTATTGCATCATAAAACTCAACAACGATAGCACATTTAAGGCTTTATAATATAACATAAGGATTGAATGCTATATTCCTAAAACTTAACACTGATAAGGTATTTAAAAATTTTAAAAACATAACAAGTGATCTTGGCACTCGCATTATCACTAACAAACTATATTAATAATATTATATCGATAGGGTATATATATTACTAACATAGTACTCTCTTAGATACAATTCTGAAATTGAATTTCAGTAAAATTTTATATAACTAATCTCATGATAAATAAGTACACAGTTACACAAAATTTCATGCTATAAGCATCAAATCAATCTACAAAAATTATATACAATAATATAATATGTAAGAATCATACAATAAATTTTTCATGTCCAAAATACATGAAATTAATGCTTAAATAATTAGGACAATAGTTTAATAAAATATCTTTATTTCCAAAAAATTTTGAAATATTACAAATAGTAATCCAATATGTAGCAAGCACACAGTAAAATTTTCATGCCCAAATAATATCAAATAATTAGTCAAATAAATTGGACAAAAATAAATAAAACATTTTTATTTCTAAAAAAATTTGAAAAAAAACCAATAAAAACAAAGCTCAAAGAGTGGAGCTCAACAATATGATTTTTATCACCATCCACTACCTCTATGGTGGAGCATGGCCCCATATTTGATACTTATGCTTGACCTATGTTTGCAATGATGTCATAACTTATGACCACATATTGTAATCCAATTTCTCATTTGTTAAACTATGTTATCTAATTTAGAAAATTCTAACATGTTTAAGATATATTCTATCAAATTCAAGGAGTAAGCAATTTTCCTATTTTATGAATTGAGACAGTAACACAAAAAAAAATAAAGATGGAAGACATGTAGGTCTGATGTTCAAGGGATTTAGTCTTTCACTTTCATTTAATTCTATGTCACCTCTCACTCATATAATAGAGTAAGAAAATTTATTACTCTTGAGCTCTACTTATTTTGATGAAAATATCTTTCATAGGAATAGTTCCATTTGTTTACTTTTTTTTTGTTACACAACTGATACAACTAAGTAGGAAAAGAGAAATACCATTTACTTGAACCTATGCTAACTAAGGCCAACTTAGCCATATCTGGAAGTTGTTGAAAGAAAGATGATGTAGCAAAATGATGATACCTAAAGTTTTTAATTAGTGTAGAGATATCTTGGATGAGGATTCAAATTTGCATTGGAGCAATATCAGGGTGGGAAAGTAAGGGCGTAAGCCTGCAATAGGTAGACCCAAGAAAACACTAATGGCTTGTTTGATTGGAGTTTCTATGATAAGGCTTCTGATAGCTTGGAATAGGGTTTGGTGATTGGAGGTTGATGTTAAGAGGATGAAAAACCATTTATTATAACATCACACTTTCCAACACTACTACTTGACAAACATTTGTATTTGCACCTATGGTATAAGAACTTAAAGATAGAGATGTAAAGCTTAAGTGCCATTCAATTGGGGCTAATAGTATTAGGCTGATTGGTAACACCTACATTGAACCTCTAAAATGTAGGGTTTAAACCAGTATGACTGGTCATAAAAGAAAGATCTTGCATGAAACTCTGCAAATGTTTCAAAGAAGTATGAGGATTAGGACATTCCTCATGAAATATTCCCTATTTCTAAAGAAGCATATCATATATAAGATATGAATCAAAGGGAATGTTAAGTGATCATAGAACTATGGAAGTGAGTGTCCTTGTACAATGCTGATTTTGATCCAATGCACTACATCATATGGTTGTAAGAGCTCTGGTCTCACTGAAAGTTGGGACCCAAATCATAAAGCTCTAGAGAAAGGACATAAGATGAAAAGATACTAAGAAATTTTATTATTTAATCCACAAAGTGAATAGAGGGTGGGAACATAAATTTGCTTGTGATGCAAAAATTCCATAATTGGTAAGATATGGTTACAAAATTTCTAGAGAAAGATTTTTATTCTAAGGGAAGTTTCAATTTCCACAACTTATTGAAAGAAAAATCATCAACTTGTTGAGCTTGGTGTTGAGTTAAAATTTGGTAGCCTTTCTAACTATATAAGAGCCAAAAGTTGAAGCAATCTGGGCTAGCCAATCAGGGGTCCCTATTATTGAGAAAGGGATTTGTTTTATCTGGTTAGGTCAGCTATTTGATAGGAATAAGTTTCTTCAAGTTTATGAAGGTCCCACTGGTTAGACAAAGTGTCAAACAAGTCACTAACAACTTGTAACCCCAGGAATAATGGACCAGCAACTTGTTTCTAGTACAAGCCTCTAACATTAATAGTTGCATTGCACACTTGCCACTGCAAAAAGTCTTGGATTAAACTAGAGACAACAATTGGTTTCCTCCACCTCTAGAGGGATTTGATCTAGTATTAAAGATATCTTTGATGCTTCATTTACCATACTTGGCAATGAAAGTTTATGCCAACAAGGTATTTAGTTGAAAGATGATCCTCCAAAGTTGTTTACATACAAGTGCCTGATTAAACTCCTCCATCTTTCTGAAGCTCATTCCACCCAAAGCCAATTGTTGAGTGAAAGCTTTCTAGGATATTAAGTGGGCAGTGCTATTCTTAGCAAAACCCTTCCACCACAATTGCCTAATAGTCTATTTAATCTTCTATTAGCATTACTTAGAAAGGATTGTTGTTGACATCTAGTAAGTAGGAATAGAGTTAATAACACTGTTGCATAGTACTGTCCTTATAGCTTGAGATAAGGTTTTTATTTTTTAGCCTTGTAATTTTTTATAGATTCTCTCTATGACTTCATTCTCAGTAATCTTTCTATCCTTAGGACCATCAATGTAGGTGCCTAAATATTTCCCTAACTTAGAAACTTGTTTAACATCCACTATAACAATCAAGAATTGTCTAAATTTCCTCGGGGTGTTAGGGCTATATTTAATAACAAACTTTGTTTAACTCATGTCCAAGCTAGATAACTAGGAGAAATTTTGGAACAATTGTTTAACCTTATTACACGAGGAGGTGGATGCTTTGCAAAAAAGGAGTAAATCATCTACAAAAAAAAAAAGAGAGAGATGATTAATCATAGGGGTCTTTGTAGCTAGTTTGATTCCTTAAATCTTTTTATTGACTTTAGCTTGTCTTAACATTAAGGACAAAATGTTGGTATAGATGATGATAATATATTGAAAAAGGGGATCTCCTTGCCTTAAACTATAATGAGGAGAGAAACTATTAGTAAGATCCCCATTAATCAGTACCTTGTATGACACAATTATTTTGCATTGCATTAGAATTTGGACCCAAATAGGAGAAAATGCCATGTGTTGAAATACTAGCAGGATGAATTGCAAAGAAATACTATTATGAGCCTTATGAAAAACAAATTTTAAAATCGCTTAGTGATATTTTTTGCTCTTATACTGATTTATATAATGCATGAGTTCAAAAGCTATGAGGATATTATCAAAGATAAGCTTGGCACTAACAAAAGCATTTTAAAATGGGGTAATTATTTCCTCCACAATAAGCTACAATTTAAGAACTAATAGTTTAGCAATAAACTTATAGACCATATTATATAGATTGATAGGTTTATAGCCTGAAAAAAAAAGGCCTAAGTGTCACTCTTAGAAATAAGGGCTATGATAGCCTCATTAAGAGATTTAAATAGATATCCTCTATCCAAGAACGAGAATACCATTCCTAATACTTCCCTACCCACTATATTCCAAAAATGTTGGAAGAATCTCCTTATGAAGCTATTTAGACCTAGCACATTATCTGGAGGCGTTTCTCCAACAAATTTCTCCAAATCCCAGATTTGAAAAGGTTTGAGCAGATACTCCTTATGCCTCTTAGCATGTTTTAGGATAGGCAAGTGATGAAAATCATCTATCAATTGTGTAGGAACTTGCTTAGGCAGGAATAGACATTAAAAATGTTAGACTATAGCATTCTTTATAGTATGATTTTCAACCAGAATACAGTCATTTTGATCTTGAATACTTAGAATTCTATGTCTTATTCTTCTTTTTTCACCATTGTGTGAAAGCAATGGGTATTTCGATCGCCATTTAATAGCCAAAGTTGCCTAGCTTTTTGAGCCTATATTATTTATTAATAGGCTAAGAGATATTCCAATTCTTGCCTTAATATTCTTTCATTATTGTTTATTAAGTCAACATGTTGGCCCTAAAATTACTTCAATTGAGTCTGTAGCTTTTTAATTTGATGCTAGATTTGCCCAAAAGTGATTTTGTCCCATTGTCTTAAATTTATTTTTTTTTTTTTGGATTAGTTTGTTAAAGAGGCTGAATATAAGTGATCCATTAACAGGATACTATCATCCATGTTGTACCACTACTAAACACTCAGGGTGGGTAATCCAATGTGCCTAGAATTGAAAGTTATGATTTTTATACTCAATGTTTTGCATAATCATGAACAAAATAGGAGAATGATCACAAGCAAAAAGTGAGAGGCCTTAGACTTTAATAGTAAGGGAAGTAGTTTATCCATTGATCATTACATAGCATTCTATCAAGTCTCCCTTATACACAATCCACTCCCTGTCTATTGTTAGTCCAAGTAAGCTAACTCCCTATAGGAAGGAGATCACAAAGCCCACATTCAAAAATGGTTTCTTGAGAAGCTTAAGCTCAAGGCAATGTAGTACAATGGCTAAGTTTATTTGAAAGGTTCAAAACCTAATTGAAATCTCCCATCAAAAGCCATGGGAAATTAGAGGGGTAGATATCCTCCTCTTAAGCATGTTTGATGAAAGTCCATAGCCTATGCCTATCATGTAGATCTGGGCATTTATAGATTCCATTTAGGAAAAAGGTTAGAAAATGAGTGGATTCCATTTTCAAGTGTAACCTATTGGGGGAGGTTGAAATCACTTAAACCTAGAAACTAGTTGTCCATGCTAGAAGTATGCCACCCTTATGGCTAGTTGCATCAACTCTAACCATATTCTAGAAACTAAAAGGTTGCAAAAGAGATTAAGATTTAATGGTAGTTTAAAGAGTCCTAGACAAGAGTAGAAATTGTCAATGATGTTCCTTGATTAGTTGTCTACATCTAAGAATTGTAGAGGAATAGCTAAGGCCTCTACAATTCTAGGCTATTATCCTCATGTTGAAAGAGGAGACTATTATGGAACAATGTCCTAGAACTCCAGGTGTAAATTCTGTAAGTTGTAGATAATTGACTGCATCAGGTTTTCTAATTCATTTGTTTGGCCATAATGAGAGTTGAGTGGTTTAGAATGGAATTTAGTTCCATTGTCATTGAGAAATTCATGTGGCTATTATTGAAGTAAAGCAAAGGATTGAGAAAAGTAACTGTATGAGAATGTGAACTAGCCATCCTAAGAGTTTAGGGGGCTTGCAGGGATGAATGTACATCAACTAACATACAAGGGAGGGTTAAATCTTTGTATTGGTGATTTGAAGATGAAGCATCCAAGTGGTCTTGAACTATAATTAAATCCCTTTCTTCATTGCAAAGGGAGAAGTCAAAAAATCTTCTATTGGTAATATGAATGACTCCACTATAGTGTAAAGCCTGGGACAATCATAAAAAACAAAAAAAAATCCTTTTATGTAATATTTGAAGTTCATTAATAAATGAAATTAGAATTCCAAAAATTTTAAAAAAAATTATGTTTGAATAATTTTATTGGATACATGGATGATGATGATGATGATAATGATTGTTATTATTATTATTATTCTTGTTGTTGTTGTTTTTTATTTATTTATTTATTTTATATAAACTAAAGTTTAGATACTGAATCGTATAATAAATAGAACTAATTAAGTTAAGCTTTATTTATTGCTGTAATAATTTTGAGTACAGAAATGTGAGTATTTAAAATATTTATATGATTGACAATTTTTTCTTTTCATTAAAAACCTTCACACTCTATCTTTAGACAACACTTTCCCTTTCTCCCTAAATTTTGGAAACCCTGGCTCTTCTTTTTTGCATTGTCCTCAGCTCCTTCCTTCATTTTTTTCCCTTATGAGCTCAGCTTGCTCTAGGCTTACTAAAGCTTCATTTCTTCTCTTCCATTAGTTCAAATGTGCTAGCTCCTTCATTTGAGATTGTTACTGTAAATAGCTCATCTCCTCTACTCTCAGTTGAAACAAAGTAATAGAAGCAAGCCATGCCTAAGTCTGTTTGTGGCTTGCCCACGATTCTATCTAGTCCCATGACCACTAGGCTGCCTGCTCAAGTCTGAGGTTCAACCACGATCTTAGTTGCAAAGGGAGTTGCCATCTTGCCCTATGCAAGCCTAACCCCAGGCTACGAACCATGCTTGTTGGAATCTTGCTTCCGTACTGACTAAACATTAATTAGGCTTCTTCTGGTGCTCTATCATCAAGCTAGTTTGATCTCACCACCAATTGAATGCTTGCTACTATGAAGGCTTATTGGCTCCAAGTTAGGTTAAAACCCAACTAGGTTTGATCTTCTTCATTGAATGACCCAAATGGATTACTCTTGAGATAAAATTTTTGCCCTTTTTATAGTGATGTTGATTTTAAATGACATGGTTACTTTATTTCATATTTGTAGGTGAAGTTGATACATAAGAATTAGGACTTATGTGTTAGAATGATAACTAGCTAAATAATTTTGATAGGCAAAATCATGAATTTGTGTAAGAACTAATCAGGTTATTATTCAACAATTAAAAGTAGGAAGAAGCGATTAAAGGAAATTTTGGTTCAAGTAGATGTTGCACATTTAGTAAATTTTTTTAGTAAGCATATTCTCAATTAGTGTTTAAAAAAAAGAAACTCATATATTTATATTGCTCCAAAAGTCTTAATCTAGCTTACCTTAAACTAGATTGTAATTGAACCAACTTGGGTAAGATTGTGTCATACTGGGCATTAAATTAGTTAATTAAGAAAAAATTAAATATTTTAAAATAATATAAATTGGGGGACTTTGAGTCACTTGTATTGGGGAATTTAAGTACTTCGTAAGATTAGTCTTAAGATAATGTTGAAGCTATTTTAGTGTCCTTTTAGACTTAGGTTAGTTAGGATATATAGGAAGCTTCTTTTAGGCAAATTGTATGCAAAAATCTGCCAAGGCTTCTCTGATTTGGGCAGCCAAGTTTATGACTAAGTCAATAAAAAATTTAGGTTAGACTTGTGGTTCTATAATTTTATGTTAAGTGTTGGGCTTTTGACACTAAGAGTTGTGAACAAATTATTTTAACTTCAAAATAAATTAGGAATGAAATATATGTTGTAAATTGTACTTGAAGATTGGTTTCATATAAGTAAGCTTTTAAGCTCTTGGAGTCCAACGATTTGACAACTCAATCTCGAAACTAGAAAAAAGAATGGAAATTCGTGAACACATCTAAGCAAAAAAGCTTTAAATTTAAGCTCTATAAGATTAAAGTAGTGTGTGAATAATTCACCTTTTCTCTACTTAAGCTATACTATAAATTAATTTTTCCAATGAACTTGGAAGCTCTTTCTGAACCCTTTGAATTGATTTAAATTGCCAATTGCTTTTACATGAATGACTTATTTCTTGTACACCTTAATTATTGTAAGCCCTAAATTCCCAAACTTGATTACATTTGAATTAGTATTCATTTAGATTAAACGCTTGCCTGAGTATAAATCTTTGTTGAGTTAAACTTTAACTTGTTGTTAGATTAGTTGAACCTGACTTATTGTTAGGCCAATTGAATTCTTTAAGTGCATTTCCTTAAATTGTGTGTTTAGTTAAAGTTGAGCTTGAGGAGATAAATCTCCAACTCTATTTAAATTATGTATGCTAATGATGTAATGATACTATGAAATTACTTGACTTTTTGATAATAAAAATAAAGTGGGCTATTGTACTTGAATTGCCTATCTTTGTTTGGTAGGGTGGAAATTATTCTTTGAAATGAGTAAGGACAAAATAACTTCTTTTTAAAAAAAAAAACTATAAACCATAACCCTTCACCTGAAAAAAAAAAAAAAAGAACACAAAATTTTTACTTCAGTTTTGATTGAATTTATATACAACATTTATTAAGAGTGAAAGTGGGCTTGGATGTTACACTTGGTCCATAGCTCTAATAAGTCAAGCTATGTGATTGTGAAATCTGTTAAAGACGTAATATAGTAAATGTGTACCTACATAATTGCGTAAATGTCAGTAATACATGATTAAGGTAAGCATTATGCATGTGAGATGTAATCAGGAAAAGTGAGTTCTTTGAATGATATATTTTGGCTAACACAAGGGTACTATCTCTTTATATATATGTGTGCTAGCTAAAAGACTTGTGTATGTGTGTGCTAGTTGAAATGCTTATGTATAAGTGTGCTAGCTGAGTAACTCAAGTGTTTGTATTTATGATTTTGAAGTGAATGTGTTTACTCATTTGACTAAAACCATTCTTTTATATACTGTGACCTGCATGGAAAGAAAAGATTCTTGAATAGATTCTTCAAGTAACCTATATATGTACCTTGTAATAACACAATATGGCCATTAATATAATGGAGAGATAAAAAGGGATGTTAATATGGTGGAGAGATCAGGTGTTATGAAGAGAAAAGAAAATGAAATGAGAAAAAAATGAAATAACAAGACTAATAAGTTACTTCAAGAGTCTCAGATAGATCCTAGCTATATTTGAATATTAAATAACAAAGAGAAAATTTACAATTTTGATCGTGAGTAAATGCTAAAAATAAATTTTCATGTATTACCGTAATATGATGAATAGGGTTTGAATGAATTTGGTGTGCATTTCTTTAATGTCATTTGAAAATGGAATAATTGAGGTTTCCATCTGTTTGAAAATCGAATTTTATTCTACTATTTACAATATCTATTTTTTTAATACTTATATTTTCCTGTGGATAATTTACTCATGGAGTTTCAATGAAACTCATTTGTTTTCTATTTTTAAACATTTTATTTCCAAGATACTGGACTCTACAATTTCAACTCAACTTCCAAGTTGAACCAACTAGTTAGAAACTGAAGATATGGATGAGGCTGCATTTATACGTATACAATAGTGTACATTGTATCATTTTACTCATTGTTAGAAATACAAATTGATTTGAAAGGCATGTGACATTGGCAAACATCCATGAAGTAGAGGGAATTCTCTTGCATTTCTATAAAAGTCTTTCAAAAAAAAATTTCTTTCCATTTGTTGTGTTTATTAAAGCTTTTATAAAACAAAAAGTATATTGTGAGCCTATGTCAGGCTTATAGGAAGTCTCCACTAGACGTCTTCATACGCCAGTTGCACTTTAAGCTGGGGTGTAATATATAGTTATCAGGGAGCTCTTAAATTAAAATTCTTCTCCTTTTATCTCTATTAGTAAAGCCATCCTATTTTCTTTTTCTTGAATTTTCTTGGTTAAAGGACGTGCCTTGATTAAGTTATAGGTAATGATAAATGAGTGATGCAAGTAGCCAATAAATCCACATCCTAAAATTAAAAAACTAGCTATAGGATTGAGCAAGAAAGGTTCATTGATGGTAGGAACATAAGAAAATCTATTATGCTAGAGAGACATTATTAGGGTAGTTTGTGCTAAAGTTTGAGTCACCTCCAAGCTAACAAAGGGAAATTTTGTAAGTCCAAATCCATGGCTAATCTTTGATTTTGAGGCATGCCAAAGTGCACCTAGTTAGCTAATGAGTGATTTAAGCTTTAAGTGCCAAGCAATGGGTCCTAAGAGGTGACATGCTCCATTTCAAGTTGTATAAGAAAAGGTGGTGTAATAGGTTAACCTTAGGGTTGCTTTGGATTTCAAAACCATCATTGTGCAAAGCAATTTCAAAATTCATAGTCATAGTCCTAATAGTAGCTTAAGAGCTTGATTTTGCTTCAAAGTGTGGTAAACTAAGCATGATCAAGGCATTGATTAAAACCTCTTCCTAGTTTAGAAATGTCACATTCTTAAGAATCTATTGTCATCCCAATTAATAATATTCATCTAAGAAAAGGTGGACAGAGGGCCATTGTGGTTGAAAAGGTACATTTTAGAAATTACATGGGATTGTGTCTTCATCTTGATTGTCGTTATCATAATAATGTTCAAGTTTACTTATATTTATAATTATAAAATATTAAAATAACAAAAAATATTCTATTCATTCGATATTACATGTAGGGAGTATGGTGAAAAACAACATCTACTGTTTTAAATAAGAGATTTTTTATAAAAAAAAATACCTTGATAAAACAAACGAAGTCTTTAAACTTACAAGAATTTCTTTGTGCTCATTTCACTTGTTGGTCAACAATCTCTGCCTCTTTAATTGTTTGGCTTTTTTTGGGGGGGGGGGTCTTGTAACATTCAATACAAGACATAGCCCTTCAATAAGAACACTTAAGACAAGCCTAGCAAATAAACATCAATTCAAAGGCTAGTTTCCACTATAATCACCCACTAAACCACCATTCACCTAGATTGAACTTTTGCAATAATTACAACTTAACCCAATAGTTAATAACATTCAAAAGAAATAAAACTAAGTAAAGGAGGAAATGGAAGGCACATCCCTTGATTAGATTAATTCACAATCTAACTAGCAATATCTCCATTGCTGCTTCTAAGAGGAGATTCAAGTCAATATCCAAAAAACAAAATTAGACCTTGGCATAGAGTTGTCACATTTATAGAAACTATAGAACTTTAAGAGCTAAAAAAAAATAAAAAACCCAAATAATAATGGCAGCAAAACTCTAGAGAGAAACTCAAATTATACATGATATCTAATGATGCATATGCTCAATTAAATAGCCCATGAACTTATGACATTTAGTATAATAAATTATTGGTCTAACCTTACACTTTTTCTTTTTGGTTTACCAACCTAACACTTAGATGGACTGGCTAGACCCAATCAATTTATGAGTTGAACCCAATTTTAGTCTAAGTTCAAATTTTAGAATCATTAACAAAAAAAAAAGAGTTTTTGTGATGAAAGTAAAATAATGATGATAAAAGAATACCAAAGAAATAGACGAAGATAATTAAGTAATGGGAAGTGAGTTTATCTCTTATTCAAAATTGTGTAGAATCCTTATTAATAATATTATATATATATCTCCAAGCCCCAAGGGAGAATTAAAGATAAACTCAATAAGAATAACTCATAATAATCTATAAATAAATCAAAGTGATTTCATGGACATTCAGATAAATATAATATTTATAACACTCCATATTTGATGTCCATTTTATAAAGAATATGCCTCGATAAAATCTTCATTAAGAAAAAACCTAATGAAAAAAATTCTAATGAAAGAAAAAGAGTACATCATTTTTTTAGAAAATAATTTGCCTTACTAAAAATCTTGCCAATAAAAATGCAATGGAAAAAAATTGTTGAGGAAAAAAATATAGTATGAGTTTAATTCTCCTATTTGAAATATTATTTAAGATCTCTAAGTTAGTGTAATCTGATCTTATAAATCAACTTCATAAATGTTAATGTAGGAAGTGCCTTCGTGAATAAATCCATTAGATTATCACTTGAACGGATTTCTTGAATATCAATAATGCCATTATTTTAAACATCATGAATGAAAAAGAGTTTTTGTGAAATATGCTTTGTTCTACCTCTTTTGATGTATCATCCTTTCAATTAAGCTATACAAATAGCATTATCTTCATCAATCTTGTTAGAATCTCTATTAGAATCTAAACCACATGCCTCTTCACATTTGTTGGGTTATCAAACTTAGTCAAACATACTGTCAACTTGCCTTATGAATTACTATTATTTCTACATGATAAATAGTTAGTTTGAATACGAGCCTTGTATGGATTGAATAAAAACTTTGCATTTGCACAAACAATTAGTTTTGATCTAGACTCACATGAATCAAATAGATCCATATCACTTGTTCCTTGAAGATAACAAAATATATATTTAATCCCATTCCAATGCCGTCTGGTTGGAGAAAAATTATATCTTACTAATAGACTTACCAAAAAGCTACATCAAGACCTATATTATTAGCAAAATAATTAATGCATCAATTACATTTAGATATAGTACTTCAGGAAGAATTTTTTCATTATTATCAGGAAGTCAAAAAGGATCATTACTAGTAATAAGTCATTAAGCAACCATTAAAGTACTCAATGAATGTGATTTATCATGTAAAATCATTTTAGAACCTCTCTGATGTAATTTGATTAATGAACAAGTATTTTATCATTTAAATGCTCGATTTGTAGGCTGAGACAAAATTTTATTTTTCTAAAATCTTTCATTTTAAACTACTTTTTTAAGTACTCAACTACCTTTGGAAGCTCTTTATAGTTCTAATATTATTCAAATCATCAATAAATACTATAATTATAGCAAATTCTTTATAAAAACACAATGGCAGATAGGATTATTTTTCTATTTTTTTAATAAATATTCACTAAGATGATTCAGCACATTGATCTTGATTACTTTAATCCATACAAAGATTTTTGTACTTAAATTGAATACATTTCCCGAGAATTCAGATTGTATGATTTAGGCATTTCAAATCCTTTAGGGATTTTCATATAATATCATTGTCAATTATTATGTGTACCTAAATCTATTAGATGCATATCAATTTTTTTATATATTACTAACAAAATTGTATTCACCTCGTGCAAATATATATTTCTCATAGCCAATGAGAATCTTTGTTAAAGCCTTTTTGCTACAAATCATGTTTATATTTATAGCTTCAATATTCTCATTTTCCTAACAGAATTATATATTTGTGCCTTATTAGCTTCACACCTTCTAGGTGTTTCTTCACTTTACAAATAAATTTAAATTTTGCTTCTTTTCTCTATATATAATGAATAATTATATATCATTCTTTTTTAAATATAAATTAAAGATTCTCACTATCTTTCATAACGTTGAATGCTACATTATATAAAAAATGTTGTCAACAACAGTTTCCCTCTTAGTTTCATCTTTCATATTAAAAATATAATCAATTAAGATCTATTTATTTCCATGAATGTCAAGTGTCTGAACTTCTTCAAGAAATTTATTACTAATTATGTCTCAAATCTCTTCAAGAGTATTTCACTCTTTGATAGGATCTTTTTGTTCATGTGTTCCTTCTCTTTTGAGGCTTTTTTTTTTTTTTTGAACCAATAGTTTTATCATGCTTCTAGCCTGTTCTAAACTTCTTTGTTATATAAAAAATAGATTGTCCAATTAGGACATCTATCTTAATTAAAGCATTTGCAGTTGATATATAACATTTATTTTCTATTTAGGTTAATAATATAACTAGCAATTGATCATTTGCTATCATTTGTAAATCAATCATTTTTTGAACTTCAAATTCATGTTACTTTGTATGAGGATCAAGATGATTGTATCATTCCTACAGCTACATATTTTCTCCCTCTGATATTGGGAATATAAAATTCATCCTTATACTTATATTCTTAGTCTCCAATGAAGACTTATCTTTATGCATTGTGATGGAATAATAGAAATATATATTGCATAATTAATTTTCTAGATGTATACAAAAAAAATAAGGCTTATAAGTAAAGCCAATTATGAAGGGAAGATTTAATAAAAATTTGTTGACTTGATACATGTAAGTCTTGTAACATGTAAAGTTTACAAATCCTCAAAATATAAGGAGTCGTGTTCTTTTAAACAATGATATAACTAATAATTTGGGATATTAAAATAAATTATTTTAGCTAAAACACTTTATGTATGAACATACTTCAAAATATTTTACAATGATTCTAATTGTCATACAATAATCATTAAAGGCTTTTAATACAAATTCATCAGCATAATCAAGACATATTGTCTTAATTGCATGATCAAGAAATTGTTCTCAACGTCAAATTGTTTGAGCAAGCAACTTAGCACACATCAGGTGGTAGGTTAACAATAAATATACATGTGACCATCTTATTGAAGTATCAGTTAAAATTATAAAATATTTAAATGGTCCACATAGTGGATAAATTGGTCCATATATTGGAACTTGTATTCATTCCAAAAATGCTAGAGATACAATCTAACTTTAACTAGTGATGGCCTTCTAATTAATTTGCCTTGAAAATAAGAAGTAGATGAAACTTCATTAGTTTAAAGAATCTCCAAGTTCTTTAATGGATGTGAATGTTCAATGATTTTTCATATTATTATTGTTGATCATGCCAAAGAGTGAAAAATATTTTTATCAGTGAATTTCTAGTTCATTATAACATGTATTTTGATCATATATATATATATATATGTATTGATCTGTGTGTAGCATAAGGATAGTAACTTTTTCAATACAAATTTCTTACCTAAAACAACAATTGTAATATAAAGATATTCAGTATCTTTTTCATTTATTGTCTCAATGTGATATTCAATTTCATTGTATGTCTCTAAAACTTAAAAAGTTTCTTTGAAACTTAGTTGACAACAATAAGTCATTGATAATTATTTTTGTTTCTCCTTGTAAAATTATATTAGCTCTTCTGGAGCCTTCAATCAATTTTGTACTACTAGGTATTATATTACAAAATTTTTACCAATCATAAAGTAGGAAAAATATTTTCTATTCTTAAGAATGTTGTGCATTGTTGCACTATTCACAAGACACAAATCTTTAATATTGATTTTTTTTATCCAACTAAAGACTGGTGAGTGTCCATATTTTTGGAAAAAATGGAAATATTTTTTTAGGCACTGCCATCACTAATCAAATAATCAATCCTTCATTCAATATGCTCAAAGAAATTTGTCATTCATAAATGTGTTATATTATATGGATCATGGTTGAATGCATAATTCTATTAAACAACAGTTGCCTCAATATTTTTTTTTCTTTCCCTTTGAGTGAGCATTGATAAAGTTCCACAAGATGCTTGGACTTATGACAAGTATATCACTAATGCCCTTTCATACCACATTGGTAACATATATTTTTTGAAACTTTTGAGTTCTTGTTATATTGTCTTTTCTTTTCATTATTCTCTCACTTCTAGCAGTGAGAAGTAATCTTGTAATTATTTATAAGTTCTATGATTGCAATAATTAGTTTAACTTCTTCCATGATCACGATTATAATTACAGCCTCTTCCACGCTCAAACCTTTTACTTGTTATTGCAATTCACTTCAAGGAATGAAATAGAATCAGTTGGGTAGGCTTCATGATTTTTTATCAAGAGCTCATTATTTTATTCAGTCACAAGAAGATATGAAACCAATTTAGAATATTTTTTCAAGTTTATTTTTGTTGACAGCAAAATTCAATCAACAAGAAAAGTTCAATGAACACTTAAACTATAGATTGTGAGTGTGTATATAGAAAGAAGAAATTGAAGGGGAAGAGGAAGAACAAGGGACACCGAAAGCTTTTTATCGTGGTTTGGCTAAAGTCAATGTGACCCCTACATCCACAGTGATTGTATTTGCTATTGTATGGATCTTCTCTGTAGTGTTTAATAGAGTTACAATACAAGTGTTCTCTCACTATTTTGGTAGAG